>PVJO010011135.1:0-61101 GCA_004026905.1 Hystrix cristata
GCTAACTATAGGAAACCCATGGGAGACATTTATAAATGGTATAAAACTAGAAGCATTCCTGTATACATCAAACAACAGAACTTACAAACTACCATTATTCAATACTCACTAGGAGTCCTTATATATTGGAAACAGCCATGAAAAAGAAATGACTTATTAATATTAAAGAGGTAAAGCCACTATTATATTTACAGGTAGCTATTATTTATGACGATCTAGAAAAGCCAAGAGAATCAAAGGATAAACGATAGCAACCATATTGGCCACAAACAAAAATCAATACACAAAAATCAATGGCTTTCCCACTTCCATTTCAATAATGATTCATTATGAACATAACCTTAAAAAACAAACCTAGATATAAACCTCATAAAAAGTGGATAAGATCAATATGAAGAAAGTGATAAAGGTTTTTAAATGATGTAAAAGAAGACCTGAATAAATAAAAACATACCATGTTCCTGGGTGGGAAGACTCAATATTGTAAGGATGTCAATTCTCCCCCAATTAATCTATAATTTCCATGCAATCACAATCAAAATCCCAATAGGATTTTTTAAATGAAATTTGACAAGCAGAGTCTCAAGTTCATCTGAAAGAGAAAATGTGCAAAAATAGCCAAGAAATTTTGAAAAAGAACCATAAGAAAAAAAAATTTGCCCTATCAGTTATCAAAAAACAAAAACAAAAATCTTTCCTAAACTATCATAATTAAAAGGGTGGTATTATTGGGTTTAAAAAGAAACAAAATAATGAAACATAAAGAAGGTTCCGGCATACACAGGGAAGCTGGGAGGTAACAAGGGTGGCAAGCAGAAATCACTAAATATTAACTTGGGGGCAAATGAAGCTAGAGCTCTCCTTTTCACTATTCATAGAAATAAGTTTCATATGAATTAAGAAGCTAAAAATAAAAGACAAAAACCATAAAAACTTTAAGACAAACTATTTTTCTAAACCTAAGCTTTTAGAGGAACTACAGGGGAATCAATTTATTACCCTGGACTTTTCTAAGCTAGATCCTAAACCCCAGAGCCATAAAGGAAGATGAAGACATTTGACATCATAAAAATTTTAACATATTTTAATGGAAATATTACATACAGAAGGAGGGCACAAATCATCCGTGTGGAGCCCAACAACTTCATAAAAATTTAAAATTTCTCTAAAATGAAATACATCAGAGACTTTTGGTTAAACACACAGGAGTAGCGCACTCTCCACTCTGAAATCAATGACAATAACACGTGCCCCCATGGATTCCTGAGAATGTATAATTCCTCCCCAATGAAGGTGACGAAGACGATGGAGATATGGCTGGGGGTGCTGGTGGCTGGGGAGTTTGTTTCATAAGATATAATTTGGACAATTCCATTACTTCTTTCACTTTTTAAAACTACTTTTATGTGATAAAACTTATAAGGAATGTGAGATTTCACAAAGAAAAGTTGGTAAGCAAAATGATTCCATTTGTATAAATATACAGTGAAATTTTTAGGAGACCATCTGTGGTGATTTTAAATTATGTCCATAAATTCTCAGACACTTTTCCATTCAAAAGGTGCAATGAAATTTCTCTCCCTTTGCTTAGACTTAATGATACATTTCTTATGAATGGAGTATGGCTGATGAGCTGGTATGTGACTTTGGAAACTAGGTCAGAAAAGACACTGATTCCTCCTCCTTATCTTCTCTCTTGAATCACCCGCAGTGTGGGAAGCTAGCTCTTACGTTATGAAGGTCACTCAAACAATCCTAGTGAGAGGCACACAGGAGCAATCAGTGCCTCCTCGAAACAGCTGGCAAGGAACTCCGGCCTCTCCTCAACAGCCATATAAGTGGTCCAACTTGAGAGTGAATCCTTCAGCCCTGCTAAGCCTTCAGTTACAGTCATAGCCAACAGCCTAACTAGAACTTTGTAAGTGACTTAGAGCCAGACCCATTCAGCTAAGCCACTCTCTGTGCTACAGGACAAATGCCTGTTGTTTTAAGAAGCTGCATTTTGGAATGACTGCCATACAGCAATAGAGAGCTAATACACAATCTATTTGGTAAAGAAACATAAACCACAAGTTTTAGTTTCAACAGGGGCAGAGTAGCCCCATCAGACTAACTCTTCTAAAGATAATAATTTAAACTCTGGGAAAATATTGATAAAAAAAAACTTTTAAGGGCATTAGAGTGTAATCAGAAGAAGGCAGAGGAAGGCAGGGACTCAACTCTTGAAAGAAGAGAACTTTTGTATAATCTAAGTTTAGACTTTTCCTCTGCAGGAACTCCCCATTTCTCTTGTTGTAGAGAGGCTAGAATACAATTGGGAAAGTGTAATCTTATTCTCCTGAGGACTCAATGGATGGATTTTAGAACTACAGAGTAGCTAGAAATTGAGAGGAGCAATTTTAGAAAGGAGAGAGCTATAGAAGGAGGTATACATATCCCAATTAACCACTTGTCTGACTCCTGAACTACAAACAGAGTGAGCAACACTATGAAAAGGCCAGGAGGAAAACAACAGCTGAAAGGCTAAATGAGCTGAGCAGATACTTCAGCAACTACTCACAGGAAGGGAATATATTTAGGGTTTGAATCTTGTTAAGTTAGAGGTCTTGATAAACATTTCAGGTTTTCCATTGAAATACCAAAAGGACGAGGTTATAGGAACAAAGACTATGTGCCTGGACTAGATTTTCCCAAGGGTAGGGACAAATCAGAGAGACCAACCATAAAAAAAAATGAATAATCAAGTTTCTGAAAGATCAAATTTAAATGACTGCTAGAACAAAACTCTACATATTAAGAAAAGGACAACAGAATCCGGAGTCTCTACAATGCAGTATAAAAATGTCTGCCACACAATAAAAAAATTACTAGACATGTGCAAAGGAACAGGAATATGTGACCCATTGCAAAGGATAAAATCCATCATTAGAAATAAACTCTCAAAGGACCTAGGAATTCGTACAAAAGATTTTAAAAAGTAACTTTTGTAAACCTGCTGAAGAGTCTAAAGTAAAAGATAGATAAAATGAGTGAAGAGATGGGGAACTTGGAAGAGACATGTGAGTGGTGAAATAGAGTCAAATGGAAACCAAAAGACAGAAAAATACAATATCTGAAAATCTTAAAAAAATCATTGTATAGAATTAAGAATGGACTGGATACAACAAAAGATAGAGTGAGTGAACCTGAAAATAGTGTAATAGAAACCATCTAATTAGAAGCATTTAGAAAAAACAAATTTTGAAAATGAACACAGTCTTAATGAGTTGTGAGAGGTACAAAAAAGTCTAACAATTATAACTGATGCCCAAAGAGTGGTGAGACAAAATGGAATTTAAAAATGTGAAGAAATACCAACAAAACGTCTTCTAAATTTGATTAAAGAAAAACCCACCAAGAAACACAGCAAACCCCAAGCTGTAGTAATATGAACAAAATTATACAAAAGGATGTTAGAGTCACAGGCAAAGCACAGACAGAAGAAATACCATACAAGCAGCCAGAGGAACAAATTACACAAAGCAAAATAGGAATAAGGATGACAACTGACTTCATCACCAGAAACAACAGGTGCCAGAAGACAATGGAATAACCTCTTCACAGTATCCAAAGAAAATCATGTCAAGCTAGAATTCTACGAGTAGCAAAATTTATCTCCCAAATGAAGAGGAAGTAGATTATAATCTGAGAGAATTTCTAACCATTTGTGGAAGAAACTTCAAAAGATACTAAAATAAATTATATAGGCTGAAGAAAAATAGAAACAAGATAGAAATACGAAGTTAGAAAAAACAAGAAACAGCAAGAGGAATGGTGTATCATATGCAGATAAGTATTATTTCTTTTCATAAGTATTTAAAAGTCAATTGAAGGGCTGGGGATTTAGCTCAGCGGTTAGACTGTTTGCTTTGTAAGCACAAGGCTTTGAGTTCGATCCCCAGCACCAAAAAAAAAGTCGATTGAGTGTTTAAAGGAAGAAAAATAACTATGTATGTGGGTTTATAACATAGGAAGTAACATATATGAAAACAACAAGGATGAGAGTGAGCGTGAATTGAAATAATCTGCTTTAGATTCACATATATACATGAAGTAGTACACTATTAATTCCATATATATTGGATAGACTTAGGATACATATCATGATTTCTTGAGCAACAACTGAAAAAGAAAAAGATATAAAGAGGTATAATTCCATGGTCAGCTCCAGAGGCATCTCAGAAAAATGCACTGCTATGTTCAAGGACACTCAGAGAGGAGGGCTATCCTATGTCAGGGGCACACAGAGGTGGCTTTACCCAGGGGTGGGCTTTGAGGAAGGGGGAAAGGGAGGGGAAGTAGAGGCTGAAGCTATGTTCAGCAGCTTTGGAACCACCAGCCCTTACAGACTCTTTGGGTCAAGGGTAGCTTCAGCCCCGTGACCCATGTCATATGACCATAAGACCCCCATTGGCGTCTTCCCATGACCTGGGGCCATTTCATGTCCCCTGTCTCTAGCTGCCATACTTTCTCCCAGCTCCATGCTGTTTCCTTGGCACTCACTCAATTTGCAACCAAATCCTCTAACAAGTCAAGCGCAAGTCATGTCCCCATGGTTCTACCTGAGTGTTTGGCCTGACACTACTGGGGCTCTCCATCTGCCCCTCTTGTGTCAGTCCTTGGCCCTGTACTGCCTTCCACACCAGTACTGTTCACTCCAAAGACACGCTGAGCTCATGGAGGCCCAAATTTTGTGTGTCATTTCTTTCTTCTCCTCTTGGTGGCTATGCCAGAATTATATGCATAATACATGTTTAAAGGTATACCATGCATTAATTTGAAAAATACTCCTGTTCCAAAGCTCTGTGAGTGAATGCACTTTCTGTCCAGAATCTTAGAAACTCAGGTCTACAATTTTGCAATGAGCACAGAGCTATCTAATGAGAAGCTTTTCCTCTTCCTCCTCCTACTACTACTTTTCTTCTTCCTCTTTTTTCTCTTCTCCTTCTTCTCTTCCTCCTCCTCTCCTCCCTCTCTTTCCTTCTCTTTCTCCTTCCCTTCTTCTTCTCCTTCTCTTTCCTTTCTTCTTTTGCATGTTAGGCAAATGCTCTACCACTGAGACACAACCTCAGCCTGCTAGTAGGTTCTTTGTGTGCATTACTTTCACTGACTCCTCCTTACAATCTTACTTTGCAGGCCCCAGAGAATCCTCTAAAGCCAGCATTCTCAAAGTGCCGTTTGTGTATAATCCTCAGGAGATCTTGTTATAATGCAGATTCTGGCTGATAGGTCTGAAATGGGGGCAAGGATTCTGTAGTCCTAACAGCTCCCAGATGACGCAAATGCAGCCAGCCTAGGGACTTAGAGGAGCAAGTCTCAAACAACCCCGAAGAGGTCTACCTGCTCACTCAAAGAAAGATAAATCATTTCTGAGTGAGCAAGTGCATCTTCCAACAGAGAGGCAGACAGGGCTTGTGGGTGAGACCCGCAGTCCCGGAGGCTCTCTGGCACCCTCTCCTCTGCCCCCTCCTGCTCAGTGATGAGTGTCTAGTGGGCACTTTAGAATACCTGGTGACTGACCTGTCACACTACCAGGATCCAGTGGGGCATTACAAGATATATGAGACCCTTTGTTCCAAAGCCCCATTCTAAGCAGGGAAGCTTTACTTAGCAATGTGAGAAGCCAAATAATGCAGCCAGATACACCTGGAACAGAGTCAGAGGCACCCAGAGCTGGGCACTGGCAGAGCTGACTCCTTGGGGAGCAAACCGGGGCAGAGGGATGGCTGGTAGGCAGTACTTCACCAAGCAGGGCAGGCAGGAGGTGGCTGAATGTCACAAGTAGATTGAGCCAACAGAGAGGCAGGGAGAGGTAAGGATGGGAATGGTGCAAGCCCAGGAATAAATAGGGAAGACTGGACCTATCTGGGGGACACTATGATAAATAACTTTCTGCTAAAGCTAAGGGAATGGGAAGTAGAAGTGGGCCACAGCTGGAGTGGGAATCAGGGGCTAGGAAAGGCCTTAATGCCAGGGAAAGTCTGCTAATCTGTCTGGGAAGAGACAGGGAGCCACAGAAAGACAGACTTTTAGAAAGGTGGTCTGACAGCCAGAGGAGAGTCAGCAGCTAGATGGGCAGGACCCCAGGCAAGAAAAAGGGTGCTCTTCTGGTGGAACCCCAGCGGCTTTTCAGGGAAAACAACGAGCACTTCCTCTATTTTGAGGCTCTGACCACTTGTTCCAGCTACCGGGGCCACAGCACAACTGGTATGTTTGCTGCTGGCCCAGGAGTCTGACAGGGCCAGAGCAACAGGATGTGAGGCCTCTGAGCCCTGCGGAAAGGCAGCTGTCAATGCAGCGCCTGGCCCCAGGCCCCTGTGCTCCCGGCTGCGTGCACCCGTCCTTACCTCCTATCTTTGCATTGTATGCTATGCCCACGATGCAGTACGAGTTGTTTGCTGAAGCGGCAACTTCTCCTGCACAGCGTGTACCATGTCTGAAGCAAAAGAGAAAACAAAGTGAGCCTCTGGTTTGGCATTGTTAAGGAATTCTGTGACTTCCAGAAGAGTCTCTTTGGCTAAGAATGCCAGTAAAGCCCATTTTCTGCATCTCTGTTGTCACCGCTCCTCTAAGAGGAAGGATAGGCCTGGCTTTGCATAGCCCTTCCTGCCACCTGCAAATGACAAGCACTTGCTCATGCACTGTCTCTTCCATGACACCTTCCCTGAGCCCCACGTCAGAGTCAGGAGCATCTGCTCCCAGCACCTGTGTCCCCTCACTTCCCCCTCACAGCACTTGTCATTGGCTCATGACCATTGCAGTTCAGGGCTCAGGGCCATGCTGTCTCAGCTCCACGTCTCCTGTAACTCATGACCTTGCTTGGCACCCAGGTGCGGTGGCATCAATGACCGACTGACAGGACAAAAGGAAGAACACACTGTACTGATGTCTTATGTCTTGTCCCCTGTGTACCTACAGCACCATGCTCAGCCTGGACAGCGTTCTCGTCATTTCTACAGCGACGTAAGCAGAAGCCAGGGAAAAATACTCTAAATTGAACACTCAGTAGCAGGTGGGAAGGATGGGTGGGTAATGAAGAAATTACCAGAAAAACAAATGTCTTTCCTTAGTAATGATCCCATCCTCCAATGTGCCACATTGGGTAAGTTCCTCCAGCTGAGGCCGAAATCTATGGGCGACTCTAAATAGCATATTACTAAGAAGAGGCCACAGGGGACTAGGATTCCTGATTCAAATTTAAAGCTGCCTTTTAAAATGGTCCTGGGTCCGTGTGCTTGGCCTTTGGAAAGGAGTCATCTGTCCTTCTCTGGAACTCTTGAAGCCCGAAGTCCAGGGCTGCTTACAGTGTCACATAGCTCAGCGGCTCACGCTGGGATTCAGTCCTGCCCTTCGAGGGTCACTGCATGGGATATGGATCATGCCTCCCCATGCGAGTGACCAGGAACAGGTCCCTTGCCCCAGGCATCCTCACTGCTGGGCAGGAAGGGCACCTTGGGACATGTGGCAAGGAAAGCAGCCCTCAGGGCTGAGGCTTCCACCACTCTGGAGAGCTCTGTGGCCTACTGTGTGGGACACAGCAGCCCGGTGCAGCCAGTCTCTCTGCATAGCATGTGTGGGCACCAGCATGGAGCCTCAGAATGGAATCAGCTGCAAGCTGAAACACCCCTGCTGTAGTGGGGATGCTGAGTGCCAAAGGATTAACAGATTGGTCCCCAGAGTAGCACTATGGGGAGCTATGGAGAGGTGCTGTGGATCTTTAGGAAGACCCTAGGTCACTGGGGGGTAGTCTTGAAGGGGGTTGGGGATCTGCGGCCTCTTCCTCTTTCCCCTTTTGCCTCTTGGCTGAGAAGGCAGACTATTTTGCTCCACTATGTGCCCCCACCACGATGTGTTGTGTTGCCATGGAGCCACTGGGGCCAATCAACCGTGGGCTGGCAACTCCTAAACTGTGAGACACAATATGTCTTCTCCCCCTTATCCAAGACAGGTCTCACTTTGCTGCCCAGGCTGGTCTCAAACTCCTGAGCTTAAATGATCTTCCTGCTTCACTTTCCTGAATAGCTGAGACCACAGGTGTGTGCCATCGTGCTCAGCTTAATCTCTTCTCTTTATAAGTTGATTATCTCAGGAGTTGTGTTATAGCGACCGAATGCTAACTAACGCCACCATGGTGGGAGGACACAGGGGCAAACATCTTGTCAACAGCAGAGAAAGAGGAAAGGGCTTTTGTTACTTTTCTCTAAATATTTTTGAAAGAATGGTAAGAGCTTGGGACATGCTGACAGAGAAAAGACACTCAGGCACAACAGATGAACCCCAGGACCAGCCCCAGGGCTGATGTTTGCATTGCACAATCACCTGCTAAGTCACCATGTGGTGGGGCCTGGAGAGATCTGTCTTATGCAATGCAAATGATCCCCAAGGTTTCCTGTGCACCTCCAGTGTGCAAACTTCACCTGTCACCTCATTTACCCCTCCCAACAATCCTGTGAATTGGGGATGTCATCTCCATGGAGAATCCACTGAGACACGAAGTCTTAAAAAGCTCCCTCAATGTGCACAATGCCACACAGCCAGCAGGTGACAAGAGCTGGGATTTGAGCTCATATTTTTCCAGCATCGCTCCTACTCTTCCACCTTGCTCATGAGGTCAAGGAGGGAGCCACAAAACCTCAGACATGTGACCCATGTACTCAGATACCAAACTATGTCTGAACACAGTCAATCATGCAGACTGGAGATGTTAAGGGCAATTCTTTTAAAATATTCTCATAGGGCTGGAAACAGGAACATCTCTTTCTAGCTGACCAGCAGAGGTGACACACTAAAGAAAGAAGCTCATTCCACTGAAGCCACCCTATGCCAGAAGGGCTGTGCCAGGTGCAGCTTCTGACTCCTAGATGATCCCCGAATAGCACCCGTCACCTCTACAGGGCCCCAGTGTAAAACTTCAATAGCAACTGAATTCGCAAGGAGAGGGGCAGAGAAGCGAAGGAAAGGAGACAAAGTGACGTACTTATTTTCATTGCTGGCATCGTACCGAGGAGATGGATCATAATCATTTCCGTTGACATCATAACTTGCATAAGAATCCTAGGAATTAAGTCTTGGTGAATGAAGAGAGACGGCACAGTATACTACAGTCCTGTTTTAAATTGTTTTTATGCCTGTTTTGGAATATAAGGAAAGCTACATACAGAGTTTCTCTTTGACTACAACTATCACAGACAGAGAGATTATTTTATTGTGGTAAAGTATACATCGCATAAAATCTATCATCTTTTAAATTCAGTGACATTAAGCACATTTACATAGCACTGCCATTCATCTCCAGAAATTCTTCATCTTGCAAAATTGAAACTCTGTACCCTGAAGCACTAACTTCCCACCCCTCTCTCTCAGCCTCCAGCATCACTCTACTTCCGGTCTCTAGGAGTGTGACAACTCTAGGAGCCTCCTAGGGCGGACTCACACAACACCTGCCCTTTCTGCCTGGCTGATTTCACTTGGCATACAGTCTTCATGGTTTATCCACATCATCCTATGTATCAGAACCTCTAAAATTGTATACCTTAATACGTATGTTTTTGTTTATAGACTTGCAGCAATAGTAGTCATAAGGCTTTTTTTTAATCTTCGTTTGAAAACACCACAAAAGCTTTCCAGTGTTATTGACAAAGACTTCAAAATTCATACCTGTCATATCTATCAAGTGGACACAATATAGTTTACCTAACCACTGTTAGGTACCCACATTCCTCAGAGTATTCAATGCAGTTACCATATTTGCTACACACCAGGTGCTGTTCTTTCCATTTATGAACTCACTTAATCCTCATAATAGCCCTAAAAGATACAGTCCTCTTGCTAACCCCATTTTGCATATGGTAAGACTGAGGCCCAGATTAGTTAAGCATCTTGCTCAAGATCTCAGACTTAATGAGTTACAGAGCCAGGATAGGAACCCAGGCTGTCTGAATCCAGAGCTGCTGTTTGATCCTGCAGTTGTTCAGATAGATAATGTCTATACAATGACCAACGCTAGGCACATGGTTCTTAGTTTTCTAGACTCCATTCCTAGAAGTGCAACTTCTCAAACATGTGGTCCATTCTCTCCACAATCCCCCTTTCTGGTACTAGGACAGCAGCCAGGGGCAGAATGCTTGTTTTTCCAACCCTCCCCAGCACAGTTTCCTTTATTGCTTAATTTAGTGGGAGATGATCATTTACTGGTTTTTAAGTCTGTAGGGATTTAATGGGTAGCACGGTCCAACAATCTGAGTGTCAATTCTGAGTCTTTACTTACATAATTTGGAGCTAGGTCCGGGTGATTCCTCTCTATGCCATCGTCGAGGATGGTGACCACCACATTTTTTCCTGTGTACCCCCGCTTCCACGCTGCCTGGACGTTCATTTCTGATCGGCAGCGACTGTTCTTGTCGCCGCAATGCTGTTTGCACAGAAGACACAAAGCTCCAGATGCAGGGAGGGCACACGGTGCAAAGCCACAGAGAGGCGGCTCTGCTTGCAAGCCGGTAGGAGGAAAAAGCGGGCCCTGATTTAGAGAGCAGAGACCCTGCTTCTCCACCCCAGCTCCACCCTGGCAAGCTGGCTATCGTTTGCCCAGGGCATCGTCTCCTGCTGAAGGGTCCGATGGGGGGTAGGCTTCACTATTTAGCAAGTGCTACAGCCTGCATCAAACCACTTTCCTACCCAAGGAGCCCCCAGACCTTTTGGGACTTTCAGGAAAAGAAATCACAAACATACGTCCCCTGAAGTAGGAGCTCTAAACCCCAAAACATGAACTGCGTCTGGAGTTGTCGTGGGAATTTAGCTTGGTAGAGGGAAACTCATTCATGTCAGCGACACAGCACTGCAAATGCCCAGAGGGGAGAGAGAGGCCCACACCCTACTCACCATGTACCACATGTTGGACCAAATGGGGTCGTTGAAATAAAGGGTCTGAGGGTCGCTTCGCACCTGTCTCTTCACCCTGCGTTTCACTTTCTGTTGTTGCAGCCATTTGACCTACCAGGAAGAAGTATAGTTACTACTTGTTTGAAAAGTGATCTCCTAATTTTATGTAGCCACTCTCCAGGTGCCACAGGTTTCCTTTTGCAAAAACATCCAGGTCAGAGTGGATGTTTTGGATCTACTACAAATGGACATTTTTTTCTCAAAGTGACCACTTGTTTGTTCCATGTAGAGGAGGACCCGATACCACACTGATAGATTCTGAAGTTGTTCTAAAAAAACCAAAAAACAAAAAAACCAGACCTTGTAAAGTTGCCAAAAGAGAGCCACGTGATTCCTGTACTAAGAAAAAGGAAATAAGTGGATGGGAAAGGAATGAGTGAAGAGAAGGAAGAAACTGTTTGGTCAAACTGTTATCAAAAATTGCCTTACAGTGAGGCTATGAATAAGTAAATTATGATAATCCATATATTGCAATTTTCAGCAACCACTAGAAACACAATAGTAAAACATGCATAGAGAAAAGTCTAGAGAGGGATTCAATAGTAGCAATTTTAGGGAGATGACATTAATGCCAATTTAAAAATTTTTGATTACTTTTAAGAGTTTATAAATGTTTTAAAAATGGGTGTGATTTGTTTTCACAATCAGGGAGAAAGCTTGAGAAGTGGTATAAATAGAGGGTAAGGGCAGGGATCCAGGAGCCAGGCTGGTGGATTACAAACTCATCCCACACTCACCAGCCATGGGACTCGGAACAAGCAGTTAGCCTCTTTGGCCTCAGTTTGTCCACAAATGGGGCTCATCTAGCCTGACCCTGAGGGTTAGTATTGTATGTGAATGGTCTGTAGTAAGCGCTCAGATCCGTGACTGGCACACAGCCATCATTATCATCACCTATGTGCACATTCCTTTTGACTTGGACAGCCTTACTCATTTTTAAAGGATCTAAGGGAGAAGACTTCATAGGAGTGGATGTATGTTCTTTGGACTTGCTGTGGTGGTACCTCCAGATCAGCGATGATCAAAGCTAGAGTTCAGCATGGTGCTGGGGTCCGAGATCGGCAGGAAGAGGATGAGGACGGGCAACTAGCCTCTGTTCTCAAGGGGTCTGTGCCTCAGCTCAGGACTCCGCTAAGCAGATCAAAGTGTGGTAAGACTCTGAATAGGTGGGCTGCCTGGAGGAATGTGCATGGGATGGGGGAGATGGGATAGAAGAGAAGGGGGAAGAAGACAGGAGGAGGGCTGAAGACGACCTGGAGGCCGAGGCTGGTGATTCCGGCCTATCCCAGAGGCCTGAATGACTGTGAAAGCAAGCAGCTGCCACAGATTGACAGCATAGGGAATGAAGTCTTCCCAGCTGCCACAGGCCCAAAGCAACAGTGACAAAGTTAGACTTCAGAATTTAAAAATGAATACACTTCAGATTATAAATATGCTACAGCCACAAACAGACTTCTTCCTTTCTGAGTTGAAAATATGATCAGATCTTAACTCCTGGATAATACTTGTTGACTTTTTTTGTAGATGATCTATTATACATAAATTGTGACAAGTGCCAGGTGTGTTTGCCCAATGCCACTTCCAGCCTGTTCACCAAAGTGTTTTGATTTCTTTGAAGTCATATTTCGAAATAACTTTTTCTTTTTATCAATTTTCTGTTTGTTTCTCGCTACACATGCAGCATTCTTATCCTAGAAGGTTCTTTGTTCTGGGAATGGATTCTAGGCAGACAGAGGACTTCATAATCTTAAGATTACATGAATAACACTTTTTTTTGTCTTCGGTTTTGGGTTTGTGCACTGCTAGGCGTGGAATCCAGGACCTTGCACAAGGTAGGCAAGTACTCTACCACTGAGCTACATCCTCAATCCTACATTTTCTTTTTTATTTTTTTGGTAGCATATGCCCTCCTCCAACTTTCTTCTTAGAAGTTAAGTTAAAATTAGACATCTGTGGAATGTCTTTCTGCAGATAAGATGAGATAGAATTGAAAGTCACCCACAAAGAGGCAAAATAAACAAACAGAGCCTTGTCTGGGTCTCGGTGAATGGCTTGTAGATGTCAAGGGTTATCACCGTTGCCAGGTTGTAAATACCGTCTGAGTGGCAGCCTCGACAGTAGCCTCTTTCCTGTGCACCACAGGCACGCTGCCAGACCAGAAGCCCACCTGACACATTGGTCCTGGGTATGACAAGGGATAAAATGATTGAAACCTCATCCTATGAGACAATGTCACCAAAGAGAGCATAACATCTTGACTATGCTCCATCCAAAGCTACCATATGCCTCTAAGCCCTCATCTGCTCAGGAAGCCTTAGGAAGTTCTTGGGAGCTGAAGACGCCTATAGGGGGTTCAGAGTCTTTCCTCTGGATGGAGCTAAGGTAACAAAGGATACTCACAGAGACCCTCTCCCCCAGGGGTCATACACAACATTATGGGGAAGGGTATATATTTGAAACAAGCTGCTAAACTTCCTTAAAGCACCCAGGTCTGTTGAGAGTTTTGCACAGGTTCTGTGCTCCATGCATACTTGGTTGTATGCAGAGCAAGGGACATAGCTTCTATCTGCACTCTCTTTTCTTTTTTCCCCTTGGCTTCCTCAGAGTGAAGGATACTTTAATCTGTAACTGTGCTCCCCTGTACTGTGAGCCAGCCTGACTGTACACCAGGGAAAATCAGTGCAGGAAGTCATAGGTCATCTCCCTAGTGGTCAGGAGCCACCAAATCCTAGTCTTCTCCAGGAGAGAACAACCACACTAGGAATACAGAAAAGAAACCACTTACTCGCTCTTTCTGTGTGGATGGTTGTACACCCTGACTGGGCCTTCGCCTCCAAAAGTGGGATGGGATCACCAGTCCATCTCAGAGAGTCTTTCACTCGATTGTCTTTGATGCTTAGATCTCAATTCCCATCAACGCCACCTCCTCTGAACACCTTGCCAGGCCAACATTCAACCAGCTAAAGAGCTAAATGAGAAGGCCGGGTGGTGAATTTCAAGAGGGACAAATAGTGCTGCCTGACAAGTGGGTGTCCCCTTACAGGGTACAAGGTGGTCCTCTCTTCGATAGGGAGGAATTAATGCATGTGTGAACAGAGTGGGAAACTAAGGGTCACAACAGAACAACTAGCCATAGTCCAGTTTTGAGGACTGAAAAACAGGCTTAAGTCCCAGGACACCCCAGCAGCAGTTTGGAAAGTGATGTGGGCATGAACGTTTGGTTGTTTTCCCTCTGGAGAGAGAGCGAGAGCCCATAAGCTTTAGCACTTTTCCAAGGGGCCCAGGATTTCACTGTGGTTAAGAAGCACTGAACCCAGCTAGGATCATGGAGAAGAGATGCTACTGTTACCCTCTTTCTGGAGGCAGGGAAAATTGTCATTGCCATACTAAGCAAGAGTTAGCATCATTAAAGCCAGTCTCTGTGAGGTGCCCAAGCCCACCTGTGGCCTTGGGAGATGCCAGGCTGCTATGCAACCACACAGCCAGAATCTGGTGGGCCAGGGCAGTAAAAGAGGAGGAGAAAAGCCCCCAAATAAAAGCTCTTCTAACTCAGCCCAGAAACCCACCTTCCCCAAGGCAGCAGGGAACCCAGCTCTCTCCCACTTCTATACCTGCAGCCAGAACACAAACTGTATAGAGCAGGTCTTGAATTCTGCCCAGAAGGCTCCCACCGAACTGCTGAGAGAGGACAGTACACATTCTGTTAATTTGGGAAATGGTGGGTGCAAAAGCACTTTGGAAAATGAAATCTGTTTGTAATTTGGTTCTCATTTTTCTGAAAGGAGTCAGAAGGTCCCTCTCTCCCCATCGCGTGTCACTGGCCTCTGGTCATCAACAACAGAACAAGTGGCCATAGCCCAGTTTCATGGATTGGTATGGCTGGAATATGTTCCTTCCCAAACTCTTGCATTGAGGTTTCAGCCCCCAGCAACTCAGAATGAGAACCCAGGGCCCCACAGATGCTAGGCAAGTCCTCCACCACCGAGCTACATCTTGGGCCCCTGGAGACAGTCTTTAAAGAAGTCACTGAGTTAAAATGAGGTCATTAGGGTGGGCCCTAGCCAAATGCAACTGGTGTCCTCGGAAGAAGAGATTAGGACACAGATGCGCACAGAGGGAAGACCATGTGAGGACACAGCAAGAATGCAGCCATCTGTAAAAGACCTCAGAAGAAACCAACCCTCTTGTCATCTTACTCTCAGACTGTAGTCTCCATAATTGTGAGACAACGAATTTGTGTTGTTTGAGCCACCCAATCTGTGGCACTATCTTACAGTAACCCTAGGGGACTAATAAAACTACCAAGTCAGACATTGGTCAGTACACCCGAAGTGCAGACATTAGCATTAGCAATACGGGATAAGGCTTTGTTAATTCAGGATCTCTTTAGTGTTTTTTTCGTTATAATTTAACCAACACGAGCCAAAATTTATATCTAAAATATCTACATAGAAAGAAGGTGAAATCAAATGATAACAAACATGTCCTGCATACATGAACCTAACCTGTGAAAACTGAGATGTATTTCAATAAACATTTACTAGACTTCAGTCTACTATTTACTAGGTAATTGCTGGGCCTACAAGGGAACACAAACAAATGAGACGCAGCCTGGGCCCTCAAGAGCTCCAGACTGTACTGACAAGAGAGGCGTGTGTGCTTCAAACTATAAGCTCCTATGCCCCAGAACATCCAGGGACCAGGTCGGTCTGCCTTCCCAGCACCTCTTCTTCTTTCTGAACACTGAGCATGCTCCCCAGCCTGCCAATTCAGGCCTCCCAGGAGCCATCTGCAGCTCCCCTGCCAGCCCTGTCTCCGTAGCCAGCCGGATCGCAGGCAAACTGAACTAGTCATCACCGTGGCCACCAAATGCTGCTCCTGCTCTGGGGCTAAATGTAGAACATAAACATACAACTGTTAGGAGGAGCCAGCCAAGTCTGAGGACTACGCAGGCTTCCCGGTAGCAGGGAGGGGAGGGTGGGGAACAGCACGACACAGGGGAGAGGCGGGCAGCAGTTTGTGCAAAGGCCACAAGGAGGGGAAGAGTGAAGTCATCCAGACCAGTGAGGCTGGGCCCAGGGGGCCACAGGAGTCAGATCAAGGAAGGAGGTGGGGGAGGAAATCCTAGGGACAGGGCAGCAGGGTGTTTCACAGGCTCCCTTAGCAGCTGGAGAGGAGACTGGCGGGGATCCAGGATGCCCACAGGAGGCGTGAGGTGGTTCAAGTGAGCAGAGATACAGGACATGGGCAGGTCCACCTGCACAAGAGGTGGGCCGGCCCCAACTGATGAAACAAGCAGGGACACCAAAGCTGCCAGCTCATGGCTTGTGCCATGAGATGCAGACAAGTGCTTTGCTTTGAGGTCAGAGACAGTGAGCGGAGACTGGGACGCGAAGATGCTGAGATGTCTTTGAGAGACCAGAGTGTAAGTGCCAAGTGTGCAGGTGAAATAATACAAAGCTGTCTTTTATGGTAGGGGTCCCCAAACCCCAGGCCATGGGCTAGCTCCGGTCTGTAGCTTGTTAGTAACCGGGCTACACAGCAGGAGGTGAGGGCAGGTGAGCAAGAGAAGCTTCCTCTGTATTTACAGCCACTCCCCATGGCTCACACCACCGCCTGAGCTCCGCCTCTCGTCAGATCAGCAGGGGCATTAGGGTCTCACAGGAGCGTGAAACACATGCAAGAAATCTAGGTAGTGCACGCCTTATGAGAACCTAATGTAACACTGACAGAAATAAAATGTGCAAGGTGATAATAATCGAGTGCACAATAAATGTAAATGCATTTGAATCATCCTGACCCACCCCAACCTTCCATCTGTAGAAAAACTATCTTCCACAAAACCAGTCCCTGGTGCCTCAAAAGTTGGGGACTGCTGTTTTAAGGCATATCTTAAAAGTCAAGCTTTTTACCAATTCATAGTAGCCATGTCACTCAAACTAGTTGGATTGTGCTGAAAATATATAAAGGTAGCTCGTCTCTGTCATCTGCAATGCCAAAAAGGAGACTGCCAGCTGGGAAGGACAGAGATCTTTCCCTCCCCACGTGGCAGATTTGTCCTGGGCAGCAGTCTGCCATCGCACAGTTCATCAACCTTTCAGATCAGTCTGGTCACTTACTGCCTATATGCTGTTATTTGCCAGGAACTTTTTGTTTGTTTGCACTTCAAATGGTTCCTGCACACAAAACTGTCAGATAAAATTCCATCTGTGGTTAATGGAAAGATCTGCTTAAATGTTGCATCACTGCTGGAAAGAAACCTGAGCTCTGATTAAACTCTGGGGGCAAAGTTCCATCCTACAAAACAGAATGCCTACTCTGGTCCTTGAAATCATTTTGCAACTTCAGAATGTTAAAGCACTGAAAAGAAGCATCAGATGGAAGGTAGCACCCTGGAGGGGGCCACCAAAGGCCTCCTTAATAACATCTTTATCTTTCCATTTCCGTCATCCCTGTGGCTGAGACCCAAAGGGAAGGAAGGGCTGAACCCGAGTCATCGTGCTAAAATGTAAGGTTTGGAAGACACAGGCGGCAGCGTCTAACTATAAGCCAGCTTGGAACAGAATCAGAACAAGTAATTTAAAAAAAATTTGTGAGCCCTTTCAGCTATTGGCTGATGTGCCTGTAACATCCACCCTTCTCCAGACTTTTGGCAAAAGAACAAGTTAAAAACAAATGCTTTCAGTTTGCTTAAATGACAGCCCTTGGAAAAACCCAGTGACTGATACTGCACACTGAGAACACTCAGGCTGTTCTCCCCAGGATAGGGCTGATCAACAAAGAAATCGGAGCAAAATAGCCCTTTTCAGACAGTAAAAGAGAGAAAAAAAAAAATCAAGCGAAGGTAATTAAGAATCTAAGGGAAATGCTGGCACAATGCTAGCACAGATGAGTGCAAAAAGATGCTGAAGAAGTATATGAGTGTGTGTGTACGTGTGTGTCTGTGATTAAAGGAAAAAAAATCCTACTAATGCTTCCCTTGTGTTTTGTTTTAACAAATGTACACTCTATCAGTTTCTATGTGTCACTGGGGTACGCTGTAAATTCCATCACTTATCAAAGCACTGTTATACAACAGAAATTGGAGCTAATTAAAATAGAATACCATCTGTACTCGACTGAACTTTATCCTAAGCCCTATAACATTCATTTCCAGTTTGGTCATTCCAACACAATGGCAACTTTGCATTCCAATGCCTCTGAATAATATTAAATCATCTTTTCCCTTTTGTTAATAATATTAATTACATAACTCTCCAGATGTTAAGGTGTCACCAAGAAGGCTCTGCTAATGTAGGAAAATGGTTCAGATGGGCTGCAATAAAAGATAACACTAAATACCTACATAAAACAGCTAATTTTGCCAAATATTTAATTGGAAATGACAAGGAGAAGTAAATATTCATCAGACTGACAGCTAATTGATTTGGTCTGCCTTAAAACTAGACTAATGTAAACAGAGGTATTTCAGTTGTGATTCTGAATTCATAATTGGTTTAGATGTCTATATGCTTTCCCTGGGGCTACAACTTTAATTAGGACTGTGGGAGACAATCAGCCAATCGCGTACAGGTTCCAGGCAGGGCTGGGATGGTCTGGCTGTTTACCTTTTTCCTCTTTCTTCTTTATTGGCAGGATGCTTTGATAGCAGCACTGCCAGGAGCTTATTAAAAAACTCTGTGTAAGAGATTTTCATTCAAAATCATTTAACTGCCAGAGCCCTTGCTTGGGAAGCCTATCCTTCTTCCTGTTTCCTTCAAGGACACAACTGATCCCTGAGAATACTTTGCCCTCACACTCAAACTGAGGACAGAACTTTAGAAACATCTAAAACGAATCGACTGCCTAGCTCAGAAGCTGTTGAGGGAGGCAGGACAGAGGCATCGAGGCCCTGGAGCCCTCCGTGAAACCTGTCCGGCCACCCTGGGCACTGCACACATGTTGGGCTCTACTTCCCTGCTCTGCTGTGAGCTCACCCGTGTGGACCCGCCAGAAGGCTCTGCACTCCCATTACTATTCACAGTTAATATTTTTGTAAAGGAAAGAAAAGTGCTTAAATGGAGCACTTTGTTTTTCTTTATTAGTATATGTTTGTGATGTATAATTATTACGCTGATCTTTGGGAACTAGTACATATACATAATGCATCTTAATCCTTTTTACTTCCCCATCCGGTCCTTCTCTCTTGTCTCTTTCCACCTGTAGATCCCTTTCACATCTCCGCAAAACCTACTTCACTGTTTCCTATCATCTTTTATTTTGCCCTTTAGATTTTATTTATATTTTGGGTTTTTCATATAAGAGAAACCATTCAATATTTAACCTTTTTGTTTCTGATTTATTTTACTTAGCATTATGGTCTCAAGGTACATCCATTTTCCATAATGACAAAAATGTATCCTTCTTTTTGGCTGAGTAGTACTCCAGTGTGTAAATATACCACATTTTCTTTATACATGCATCTGTACATGGGCTGCTTCCAAGATTTAGCTGTTATGAGTTAAATCATGAATATGCATATATCACTATAATATGATGTCTTTAATTCTTTTGGGAAGATATATAAAAACGTAGTCACTGAAAATAGAAGATGTAGACAGAACACAGACCAAAATCTATTTCAGCTCTGCTTTTGTCCTGATAATTCAGGAACAGCTTAATTCTTGGACGTCCCATGGAAAGGGGACCAAAAAACCCACTAGCCTAGTCTCTCTGTACAGCACGCCCATGTAGGGGACTTCTGCATGCAAACAGCTTGCCCTTCATTGTAACTCTCTAAGTGGCAGCAATTTTACAACTCCAGAGAGGTCAGACAAAGAAAGGGCACACTGTCTTCAGAAGACAGATCGACTGCTTGCTTGAAGTGAAACCATGGATGGGCAATGCAGCCACATCCTTCTCAGCTCAGAATTTTCTCCAAGATGAGAAAAGACAGGTCACTCTCAACCTCACAGCACCACATCCCCTCAGCAAGCAGAGTGTGCCCTGCTCACAGAGCACCCCACTGCTCCTTCCGATACGGATGCATGCAGCAGGATGCTCGCCCTTCCCAACTGCCCCATTCCAGGAGAATGAGCAATTTGGCATTGCTCCCTAAAGGGATAAAATGTACCTGCCCCTTTGAAAAACATTCTTTTGCATTCCATGGTGTGAGCATAAGTAGATATAATCACAGCACCATGTAATTAGGAGAGATGATGCATATTAAAGTGTCCAAGCACATGGGAATCCTGTAATAAACATTTAAAGTCCTTTCCTTGCTGTGAAGGAATAGTGAGATTAGCAGAGTATTCTATATCTCTCTCTACCTACCCATCCATCCATCTATCATCCATCTATTTATGCATCTGTCCATCCATCTACCTATCTATCCACCAATAAAATGAGTTCAGAAATACACTCAAAATATGTCTGTCTTTTCCTAGCCAACTTATAGGAGTGAGCTTCATGTGCTTTAGATCAGAAGACTCACAGGAGAAATGCCTGGAGAAGGGTAATTCATTACAGTGTCCAGGGACAAACTGCTTCCCTCACCACACCCCCAAGCTCTGTCAATACAAATGAAGCCGTGACTGTCATTGGGTGGCTTGGGGTGACACCAAAAGCCCATTCTTCCATGGTAACTCATTATAAATGTTCTCTGGGACTAGATGAAATAATTTTCTGCACCAGCTAGAGATCCCAGACTAGCACTGAGCACACTGCTTTTAAGAAAAGTTGAGTTCCACATTCAGAACTATGGTTTATTAATGGCCACATTTTTGAGGGCGGGGAGTTACTACTGTTTCTTATATGAGCCTCATTTCCCCTCCTAGCACTCACTGCCCTGTGGTTTATCACATATTTTTCTGCCCACGCATTGTTGTATTTTCGGTCAACCCCACCACCAGGTCCACTAGTCCTGATGTGGGCAGAATCAGCTACATGGCAAGTATTCTGAAATGAATGCACTCATTCACCAAAGGTTCTTCACCGAGGCCATCTGCAATTTTTAATCTTACCAAGTATCTCTTGACTGATATTTGTCAAATATTAATTTCAAATACATGCAGAAAGTATTATTAACTATCCCAATAAATATGAATTTTGAGCATAAAAAGTTATATACTTACTGCCCCAGGTTTTAAATTCATGGTAACCGCTAAGACATAAGTTAAGGCAACCACAAAAGCATCCATCTGCCTGACTTCTAATTCCATTATTAAAATACTTGCTGAAACTGCCTAGTGGCTTTGCTTCAGGGAACTCACATATGTACTTCCTGTACTTATTATGTATTTTGTTGATACTTTCTTATTTATTATTTTTTGTTTTTGTTTTTTGCAGTACTGAGATTGACCCCAGGGCCACGAGCATGCTAGGTAGGAACTCTACCAATAAACTACATACCCAGACCTGTTGAATCTTGGAATATATATATATTTTAAATCTCGGAATATTGATAGATCTATATTCACACGAATGTCACTTCCAACTGAAGTCAAGAATTTAAATTTTTCAAGTCTGACAATGGACCCAAATATGTGAAGTATTTAGATGGTCTGATGTGCTACCACATCTCTGTCATGCTTTATTCAGAGCAGACACAAAAAACTAATGTCTATCTAGAATCACACTACAATTCAGATTTGTGCATTTTCAGGACCACAGACCCCAACACTATTATCTTTAGGAAACTCTCACCCCTGTGTACCTGGGGGTCCATTCTGAGGAAGGTGTGAGGGCCTCTGCTACTGAAGGTTGATCTTTTAAAAGTCTTGCTATGATGAAAATGGTAGAAATCTTCCAGGTTTCCAATCTGCAAAACAAGAAACAGAATATTGTCCATTAATACCATTGTGCAAACAGATTCAAAAATTCTCCTTCCCTCCCAAAATTCTCCTTATCTGAGAGGCTTATTCTGTTTCCAGAGGAAACAGACCTCCCCTCCACAATCATGCTACCCACTTGGATCTCTGGCACATAGTCAGTGTTTATGAACCGGAAGGTGGATTTAGGCAGTTCTTTGCAGATAAACAACCCAAGGTGATGTTTCCAACGAAGTGCATAATCCATCAAATCTGGTGGTAAGTTATTATCATTTAAAGTTTGTCCTATCTTGGCCAAGTTGTTTAGATGTGGATTAGTGCTCACTTCGGGCCAAGCATCCCCAAAGTAGCTAAGTTAGTGTCAACTCAGGTCTACACCAAAATACGCATTATAAACAAACTCTGTGCTCTCCACCGGCTGGGCAAACTGAAATATCTAAGAAGAACACTCATTCTCAAAGGCTACAAGGAAGCCAAGGACAACACTGGGATTCATCTGCTTTGGGATTGTGCAAAGGTCATATGAGAACAACCGAACCCCTGGGGTGTCCTAGCTTTCTGCCAGGGGCAGATCCTCCAGGCAGATTTCAGCCTGGGGGTTGGATGGAACTTACAGAAGCCCTGGATGTGAGGAACAGCCCTTACATCCGAGGACCCTGGAGCAGATGGACACTACTCTCAGAGGGCTGCTTCTTGTTCTTTTACTGGTTGTAGAAAGTTGCTAGTTAGTCACTGTTCTCAAAAGAGCTTTATAAATTACAATGGGCTGAATGCTGTCCTCCTCGGGCAAAACCAGCCTACTTTCTTCTCTGGCTTCTAGTTAAAGGAGGAACTGGAGACCACAGTAGTCCCCCCTTAGCCATGGCTTTGCTTTCTGAGGTTTCAGTTACCTGCACTCAACTGTGGTCTGAAGATATTAAATGGAAAATTTCAAATGGAAAATTTCAGATGTAAACAATTGATGTTTTATAGACTATTAGTATAATTGTTCTATTTACTATTGTTGTTCATCTCTTATTGTGCCTAGTTCATAAATTAAACTACCCTGGCAGTCTGACTGCCTCCTCTTCTTGGGTTTAGCAGACATCCCTTCATTTTTTCAATAAAGAACCTCCTTCCTCACTTAAGCTTGTTCTGGTGTGTTTCTGTTGCTTACAACCATAGATACCAAATACTATGAGAATCATGCAGATCACAGCCATGCAGATCTGCAGAGTGCCTAACTTGGTGCCTACTGGCATTCTCTCTCTCTTAAGCACCTCTTCAAGGCTCCTCCACTCCCCTCTCATGGTCTGAGATGCTTTGGATTTGGGCCACATCGAGGTCTGCATCTCACTTGACCCCTTTCTGCTGGGTGACTGGCGCTTACCCTCTTTGAATCTTCATTTCCTCATGAGACTAAAAACTACCACCTTGCAGGGCTGATTGCTTCAAGATTCAAATGAGATATCTATCTACAAAAGAGCCAGCAGAGGGACCAGCAGGTAGTAAGCATTCATACGTGATTTTCTGCACTTCTGGTTCTCAGTTCATTTTCTACTTCAAGACATCATAGACCTCATTATTCTGCCCTATTTTGCACACAAGCACTTTTATTTCTCTTCCTACAGGTAATTCACCATGCTCATTTCTTCCACAAAGTTAATTGCTACCTGTGTCCAAACACTCCTCCTAACGCATACTAGACCTCCTATTTAGCTGAAGAGGCCTTAACCTACGGCAATATTTAATCAACTTTTTGCTTATAGGTGGCCACCATCCCTGCAAGGTGTTACATAACTTTTCCTCTTTTAACTCTGGGCATTCAAGGCAACTCCCATTCAGGGACACAGAAAAACTAAGAGCTGAATGAAATTTGCTGGCAAAGGAATGCGTTAATTGCAGAGCCATTGACCCTCCACAGGCCCGTGGCAGGGAGGCCCTAGAAGCTATTCAGGTAACACCTGGCACTTGGGCAGCTGAGCCAGGCCACATGCAACCACCCCACCCCTCAAGGCAAGTCTGAAAGCCATCCAACCCCCTGCCTCCGGGCCACATGACCATCTTCAGCAATGACCCACGGGGTCTAAGTGGATGGGACTGTCCTCTCTGAACAATCCTGGAAAGGAACAGATGGTCCTCATAATGCTGATCAGGCAAACTGTCTCTATAGGCAGCAGTGGCCAGCACCACATCTGCTTAGACACTTATGCTAAACTCAGCAAGGGGCTGAGGGTCTGGGGAGGGCCAGTCCCACTGCAGAGGGGAAGGAAACTCCAGTCAAGGTCACCCATGCCCACTGAAAAACTAGCACAGAAGAAGCTAGAATCTGAATGCTCTAGTGGTATCATATGTTTGCTCTTTTGTGCCTGGCTGATTTCATTCAGCATCATGTCTTCAAGATCCATCTATGTTGTAGAATGTGTAAGAATTTCCTTCCTTTCTAAGGCTGAAGAGTATTTTGTTGTATGGCTATGCATCCATTCATCTACTGATAGACACTTGGGTTACTTCCTGCTTTTGGTTAATGTGAATAACACAGCTATAAACATAGGTACACGAATATTTATCCTTGCTTTCACTTCTTTTGCATACATGGCTGCCTTCTATTTATTTGGTTTTGTTGGAATGCAGCACACCCATTCACTTACCTATGCAGCCACTTCCTGTAGTTCCTCTTCCCCACTCATCTAAGCCCTTCCTGGGTTCTTGCCTGACTTACCATAGTAGCATCAACTCTACACCTGCCTTTTCCCAACTTGGGGAACTGGTCCTCCAGATGTCTGGGTGTCTTCCTGAGGAAAGAGGACAGGATGCCAGGTTGGGAGACCCCCAGGCTCAGACACATGAGGATGTGCCCACTGGCCTGGTTCAGCATGGGGAATACCTGTGCCCTCTAGCCTTGACTCCTGGGCCTCGACTTCCCTATCAGCAAAGTGGAGTCCTCTCTGTGGAGAAAGATGATCCTGTTTGATAGATGGGGAGACTGAAGGCTAAAGAGGTGAAATCTAATGTGGAAAGTCATGAATCAACAACTTTGCTATTTTTCCCAGACAGGTGACAATATTTGTCTCCAAATCACATACGGATACACAAAATATGGTTTATGTGATTGCTACATTTTTGTTACACCCCTAGGCTCTCACTGAAAGAAGCTAGACTCATAAGAACCCAGAAGTCCCACACATCTGTGGAGGGAAAGTCCCAGGAGTCTCGGTGCATGCTTCAAACTACAGACAGCACCAAAACCCACGAACACTATGATTTTTCTCTATACATACAATAAAGTTTAATGTATAAATCAGGTACAACAAGAGATTAACTACAATAATCAAATAGAACAATTACAATACAGTATAATAAAAATTATTTCAAACTTATGAGTTATTTTTTTAAATTTTCCATTTAATTCGTGTGTGTGTGTGTGTGTGTGTGTGTGTGTGTGTATGTGTGCTGGGGATTGAACTCAGGGCCCTGTGCTTGCTAGGCAGGCACTCCACCAGTTGAGCTAAATTCCCAACCTCCCATTTAATATTTTTGGACTGAGGTTGACAGTGGATACTGAAATTGAAAAGAGAAACCTCAGATAAGGAGGGACTACTGGGGAAGGAAAAGGTGAGGGGGGAAACATAAATACCTTTTAAATTCCAGGTAATCTTCTAATGAAAGAAATATGGTTTTTTTTCCCCTTTTTTGGCACTGAGGCTCAAATCCAAGGCTGCGTGCATGTTAAGCAGGAGCCCACAAGTATTTCTGTTTGACCTTTGTATTGCTATTAAAGCAATTGCTCTTCTTAGCTGGGCTTCCTGGCCATCTGGGCTGCTGTTCTCTGGTGTAGCCTGGGATGGTGTCCTATGCCACCCCTGTGGTCCCTGTCACAGGCTCTGAGCAGCCTGCCTTTACACACAGATGGCATGACTTCCCTGGAATACTGGTGTCTGCAGGCTATGGCTGCCTCCTCCTCCCCCCCATCCTCCCAAGAGAAAGTCTGCCCCATCAGCCCAGGCAGCCTTCCTGTCCTGTTCACTTCTGCGCCTTTCCCTGACCTCCAGCTGCTCTTTGTCAGTGACTCGGCTTGCTGCTGTGTTCTTTTATGTCTCAACATAAAACGTGAATATGTTCTTTTTCTCTTTCTTGCCTATGGTATTTTCATGATGCATTCACTGGAGCCAGTCTGAGCGTGCCATACAAGAAAATAAACAATTTGCTGAATACTGAATGTTCAGGTCTCTCAGCTCAACACTGATAAGTAACTATACGCACTGGTTAATAAAACTGGTAACATATTAAAATGTATTTAAAAACCCTGCTAAGTGTTCTCAAGCAGAACACTGGAAGAAATGAGATTGAAGAACCCACAATGAAGAAAGTCAAATGTAGTTTAATTTCCCTTAGCAGGATGCTCTGTTAGACATTTTTAAAAATTTAGATAATGTATGCACGTGGTACAAAATAAAGAAGGTATAGAAGGGTATGGCACTAGCAGGAAGCAGCAACTCCCCCTCCTTCTCCTGTCCCTAGCCAGAGTTCCCAACTTTCACAGAAAACTCCCAGCTCACAGCCAGTAGCTTTCTGACCTGGGCAGCAAGCTCAGAGTTCAGATAAACTGAAAACCCTAGGGGCCTGATGTCATGGTTGTCCTCACCTTGCAGATGGGGAAAGTAAGATACAGAGCGATAAAGCTACTTGTTCAATACACATCCAGTCCACAGCTCAGCTAGGGATTGGAATCATTGACCTTTCGCCTCTTGGCACTGAGAAAGCCATATATTGCCCTGGGGGATTCCAAGCGCCTTTGCAGCAGGTTTTTTTACACAGAGCCAAATACCTCAGCAAGAGCCCACTTTCCATTTTTCCAAAAAAGAAATCACTAGAGATATTTATTGTGCTCTATAACATGCAACCATCGTAATGTTGTGTGTGTGTATATATATATATGTATTCTGGCATGTATGTATATGGGTATGTGTTTATATGCATGCAATTAGGTTATCTGTATGCTCAGATGTGCATCTGTTTGTGTATATATATGCAACTATATATATATACATATTCAGATGTATGTCTATGTATGCTAAGGCATATGCATGTGTTTGTATATATAAATATGTGTGCATTTGGGTGTGGAGGCATACAGCTGTGTATGTGTATGGTGGTTTGGGTTTATGCAAGGTTCATGAACAAATGGCTCCTAAACACAAGCAGGCAAATCTTTTGTTTTCTCACAATCCTTGCATCCAAGTGGCATCCCTGGGGCCACTACCAGTTGCCCTAATTCAGAACCCCTGGCTCTGTGGCTCCCCACTTGGGTGCATATCCAAATCACGCAAGTAGCTTGAGCAAGTTAGCCCTCTGTGGGCCAGGCCTGACCCTAGATGCAGGTTCTGGTTCCAGAGGTCTGGGGTGCTGGGTGTGTGGGTTCTGAAGCCCTGTGCGGGAGGCTGCTCCTCCTTCCTTCCACCAGTTGCCACAGTGCTCCTCGGTGGAGCCCATGTGGGTCTCTAGCACACAAAGCTGTAATGGCCAAATCCTGGGTGGGGGGTGGGCCATATCCTCACCAACTCTATCCCTGTCCCCTGGCAGGGCATGTGAGAGAGGAGACCACTCCTACCAGAACCACAGCAGCTATTAGTATCATTCTGCTTCCCACTCAAATGTGCTCTCCCCCTGCCAAGTTCTTGTCTCTGTTAAAGGCGCCCACAAGCCCTCCCAGAGGGTCTCTGAGATGGTTTCTAAAGCCTGTCTATGCACTGCCCCAGCCATAGTGTAGGCAGCTTCATGGCTCTGCTGGTTCCAAATTACACCGGGAAGACACAGGTGTCCTCCTATTCTCCCTACTAAAACTGTTCAACAAGATTGGGTCCAGGGGTGGGGCTGCCTGGAGCCCCAAAGCCTCCAAAGCCAGGCGTGGTTGTCTTGCCTGTGGACTCTCTCCCAGCTCCCCTCCCAGGGAAGTCCAGAGGACACCATGCAATGGAGTCGGAGAGACCTCTCACTAGTTGGGTGAGACCCTGCTACCACAGGCAAGGCATGCTCTGCACTCGACTCACCTTGTTGGCGTTCATTCATGGGGAGCACCCCAGGCCTGCTGGAGAGCCTGGTTCTAGGGCCCGCAGGTGGGGAAGAGCATAAACAGCTTGCAAAGCCAAACAGAAGTCAAGTGGGAGAAGGAGCCTCCTGGGCTGGTGGGTTTACACGAAGAGCATTTCTGATTTTTTTTTTTTTTTTTTTTTTTTTGTAACTCACACTTCAAATTCCCTGGCTGCTTACACAGGGCAAGTATGAGGACTATCAGACCTTAGTGGGTGCTGCTAGCTCAGGCTTGCCCTGCTTTCTTAAAGGCAAAGAGAAAGACTTAGTGATTTGTGCAGGAATGGAGGAGAGGCCCTTCTAACTTCTCACATCTGATGTGCAGCAAAGCCACTGCAGGGCACACCCAGGGCACCGAGTAACATTAGGTTGTTTCAAAGGTCCGCCCGCCCACTCTCTGGTGGACGTGCCTGCAGCCACAGGTGCAAGTTCTGTAGTCCTGGAGCTGGGAAGGGGAGGAAGGGCTAAGTGCATACTTTCGTCAGTCCACAAGAAACAAAAACACACAACAAAACAAAAGCCACACCATTACCCCAGGCCTACACAGCTAAATCGTGCCACGGGGGAACAGCTGATAAGCAGCCAGGGAATGTCACAATTCAAGGTCTCAGAAATGAATGGGTCATAGATGAAGCTTCTGACTTTGCAAAAAACTATTCACTTTATCATTCCCAAAGCCTGCCCTTGGCTGGAAACAGATGTTTCAAGCCTCATCCCCTCTGCAGCTGCAGCAGCCGGCTTCCGGAGCTGCCTGTCTGTCTTCAGGGTTGGCATCTTCCAAGGGCCGTGCCTTTCTGGAGAAGTCTATGTCTAAAGTCATGGTCTAAGTTCAGTTATATAATGCTATTGATCCCAGTTGGCCGGCTTAAGAAAAACAAAACTAATTAGAGCCCATAAAAACCTACACACCAAATTAATTCTGTATTGCTCTGGTGACTTCCACCTGAAAAAAGTTATAAATATAGATGGCCATTGAACCTATATTTAGCCAGCACTAGTATTTATAATTAAGGAAGTCCAGAGAGAGAGAGAGGGAGGGAGAGAGAGAGAGAGAGAAAGGGCATTTTGTTGTTATTTTTTAGAGCACTTTTTAAAAACTGCTTCCCATTTCAGTCACATATACACATAGAAACATTCTGTTATTGCAGTAATTACAATCTTGACCCCAGTTAAGATTATTGCACAATTTCCCAGTTCCCTAAAATGACTTTCTTCAACATGTATCCACCCAAACTGTGCAATTAAAGCTGTTCAACTTCCTACAAATTCCTGAAAAAAATATTAATTTTTACTTCGTAGACTTCGTTTTCTCTTCCCTTCAGTTGCCAAAGCAAATGGTCTGGCTTCTGATGAGAACGCTTGACTTGTGTACTTGGCCTTGGCCTATGGTTTTAATGACCACAAAGAGCTATCTGAAAAATTCACAATCGTTATTTTAAAGAGCTCCATTCAAACTTATTTACCAGTTAAAGATGTCTTTATAGCTGTCTGGAATTAGTCATTTTACCAGATTTCTAATCCCAGAGCCCCTTTAGTATTCATTCCTGTTATGTTTTGATTTAAAAATAAAGCATAAAAATCTTCTTCTTGAAATGTTCCATCCTAAAACCATCATATGAGGAAGAGCATAGCATGTGTGGGGAGGGGATGAGGGGGAGACCTGGGGTTCCCCAGAGGAAGCAGGTGGGGAAGGCACTCATGCTGAGTGACGGCAAGCCCCAAGGACCCCTGATGACAGCAGCCCACCCTGGGAACAAAGTCCAAACGGGCAGAGGAGGGCGCCCTCTCAGGGAAGGGGCTGTCAGGAGACACAGCATGTTGGCCATCCATAGGAGGACTGATCAAATGTCTCAATATATCAGGAGCAAGGGTGGCCACACCTCTCACCACTGGAAAGAAAATGACACATAAAAGGAGGGAAACAGAAGAATCTGGTGGTGCTGGACTGGAATTAGATATCCATGTGAATTCAATTTTCAAAATCTATAGAGAAATACACAAATATGCAAGTATGGTCCCTTGTCTGTGGCACTATTGGGAGAGGGAGAAACAGGAGGTGGGGCCTAGTGGGAGGAAGTTAGGACCTTGGGGGCATGGCCTTGAAAGGGACATTGGAACCTGGGCCCTTCCTCTATCTGTCTCTCTCTTTCGCTTCACACTAGGTCCCACTGCTTAAAGGTTCCATCACCTCCCAACGGTGCTACCCTGCGGACCCTTTAACACATGGGTTTTTGAGGAATATTCAATATCCAAACTATAGGCTCAGTGAAGACCACTGTTGGGTGGCTGGAGAAATCATGTTAGTAATAAAAATTTTTTTTAATTAAAGCATGTTAATAATAAAAAAATTTTTAAATGGCAATAAAATAAGGTACCTAGACTCTCCTGCTCCCTTCCCCAATGAAGGTTTAAAGGACTCATAGTCTAGACTTGAAGACAAAAGCTGAATCGCTTAAACTTCTATAACTGGTCTCTGAGAGCATCTTCTTCTATCTCTGTGTTGCAAACAACAGATGGATTCCTGCCTCCCAACAGAACAGAGCCCATAGGACCAGGAATCATGCTGTGGAGATGGGAAGCAAACAGGGCTCGTTTCGGCTCGTTTCTAGGGCAGCTGACCTGTGGGGGTAGGGAGGCTGGCCCTGTCTCTCACGTCCCGAGAGCTGAGCTCCACACCTACAGGCAGGGGGTGTGGCTCTGTGCTCAAAACTGCCTGCCCTGCAGCAGATGTGGCAAGAGGATGGATTCATGCCGCTGCCCTGTGACATGTTTGGTCAGTCTAGTCGGCAGAGGCACCCTGATGCTCACGGGGCAACACAGGGATCCAATGACAGGGAGAAGGGAGCGTGACTCTAGGAGGCCGGAACTGCAGATCTCCTAAACTCTTTCAGAAAAGCCAACATTCAGACTGTGCTTGAGCTGTCCCAAGTTTTCAATAGGAGCGACTCATTTTAAATATTACCACCACTGTGCAGCCCGCTCAAAACAGGCCTGCAGATTCCGGACGGCTGGGTTCCCTGCAATTTGGGTCTAGACCTTTGATTCAGACTCTCCTATCTTGAGGAAGCTTGCTGCTTATTTTTCTCTCTCTGAGTGTGGAAGACGTAGGGCCATAGTCTTATCCTCGGAAAGTTCTGTCTGGAAAATTCACCAGGGAAGAGAGACCTGGTACAAGCCCAGATTTGCTTTCAGCAAAGAGTATCTCTGTGCATGCAGTAAAGTGTGTCCGTGACCCTGGGGACTTCTGACTGTCCCCAGAAACTGGGCAAGCAGGCTATACCACCCCACTGACAAGCCTACCCTGACCACACGAGAAAGCTGGGCACGGCCCAGCTGTGTCCTGCAGAACCCCTCGGAAAGAAAGGCCGGTGCTAAGCTGCAGTTTGGGACTACTCCATGAAGCAAGGCTATGTTGGAGGAGGCTACATGGTTTAAAAAAATGGTTTTGTTCTTATGAAAGAAATGCTGGCAATTCAAACTGTAATATCTAAAACACTCTCATCTGAGAGTAGTTTATCCTAAGGGAAATTAAAAGGTATTTTAGAGAAATTAATTTTCAAAATTTCCACTTTAAAAAGAAATATCTCTTATATCCAATAAAAGCGAGAGCAGGAGCTGGAAGAGATATTTGCATAACCATGTTCACTGCAGTATTTTCATAATAGCCAAGGAGTGGAAGCAGACTAAGTGTCCAGTGACAGTTGAGTGGATAAACAAAACATGCGTATACAATGGACTATTACTCAGCCTTAAAGAAGAAGGAAATGCTGACATACACTCTGATCCAAATGATCATGAGAACATTAGGCTGAGTGAGATAAGCCAGTTACAGAAAGACAAATACTGCATGATTCCACTCCTGTGAGGTTCCTAGAATTGTCAAATTCATAGACAAAAAAGCAGAACGGTGGTTGCCAGGGGCTGCAGGAAGAGGAGTTAATGTTTAATGGGTACAGAGTTTCAGCTTAGGAAGATGAAAGAGTCCTGGAGATGGATGGTGGTGATGGTTATACAATGCAAATATACTTAATTGCTACTGAACTGTACATTTTTAAACGTGTGAAATGGGAAATGTTATGGATATTTGGCCACCATTTTAAAAATTCTCTACGTCCTATCATCATCTTTCCTAAAACTGACTCATCTGTTGTGTTGCTCAGGATGCTGGGGACCATGGCACCAGTGTCCCAGAGGATGCGTGGCGGTATAGGAAGGAGAAAGTACAGTCAGCCCCAAGGAGTGAGGACAGAAACCAGACAGCGGTAATGCTGTGCAGCTGTATTACTAACAACTCTTGGCTCTGGGCAGCTCTTCCCCTTCCTCTGCCCCTCTCCATCATGTGGTTTCCCTTAGAGGGAAAAAGGACACAGGAAGAAGTGGCAATGCTCTAGGAGATGGCCTGTGTCCCCTGACCCCACCATAACTCTGCAGCCCCTGTTGGACAGAAAGAGCCCTGGAAAACACACCTTCCTTTCATCCTGACACCCATCCTGAGCAATAGCCCTGGAGGCCTGCTGATCAGATGGCCTGGTGACCAAGCTGCTCCAGGACAGGCAGCTCAAGGGTCATAAGACACAGAAAACAGCAACTTAACCGCATCGATGGCCAAGCTCCACAACGCCAGTTAATAACAGGCATAAACAAAGGCACTGTCATTCTGCCTGTGTGACTCAACCCTGTGCCACTAATTAAAATGAAGAAGCTACTGATGAGGCAGTTGTCATGATTTCACCAAAAGACAACTAAAGGGATGCTCCTTTTAGGTTGCAAAGCGTATCTTGGCTTGTCCACCAAAAATAGGGTGTTGTGCAATTATTTTCATCTTAGCTCTTTAAGAATGCCACATAGGACACCTTGATGTGCCGAGGAGGCAGAAGACAAGGTCTCAGCCACCTCTGCACCCCACAGGGCTCAATTTCTACTCTCAAAGAAGGAGAACTCTCAGCTCTTTTCTCTCTCCGTTTCATGCTAACTTTAGTGTTTAAAGAACATCTGCCAATAAACAATATAGGCAGAACTTTCATAGTCAAAGCAAAATTTCAGAAGCACTAATTTATGGAGGTAATTCTTTGAAAGGAAAATGGGAGAAAATAGATCATCCTATTCTCTCTCTGCCCTCTGTTCTATAGAGGATTCACTAAGACAATGCACACATCAGCCTCATATAACCTCAGGGCCTGAGGCAGGTCCGCCCGCAGTGCCCTGCCGGCTCCTTCGTGATAGCAATGCCTGCCCAGGATGCTGGCAACGCTGACCATTCCGCCTCTTCCTTCTTGGAGCCACGTCTACATTCTCTCCTGTCACTAGTGGTCTCTGCTGGCTCTTGCCCATTTCCTCATTCATTCTCTCAACAAATGTTTGCAGAGCTGCTTGAAAAGGCAATAATGTACACATAGTGGACCCACATGGGCCCGGACCTGCCTGCAGGGGAGAAGCCGATAAGAGGGAGCTTGATGGGGCAATGGAGTGATGAGATAAGGAGGCACAAAAGCAGCCATCCTGCCCATGGAGGGCTCAGAGGGCTTCACTAGGCACAACAATCTGCCCAAGTGCACCCGAAGATACAAACAGGAACCTGGCTGAGTAGAGAGACCATCTCGCAGTCCTTCAAGGAAAGATGGGGCCAGGAAGGGAGGGGACGACACAGGAGGTGAGAATGAGGGGTAGGCAGGGAGGTGGCAGTGAAAGGATCCCAATCATAGCCTTGCACAGATCACGGGGGACACTACCGTCTCAGCTCACTAGCTGAGCTTGACCCTGCAGCCATGGTGCTCATGCCTAAGTCCCCACTCTGCTTAACTGAAAAGGGACTCTGGGTAAGTTCCCTCATTTCTCTAGCCTTCATTTCCCATTCCACGCAATGGGGATACTGTTATCCTCCACTCAAGGCTGCTGGGAGGGCAAATGCAGCACAGGGCTTACGACATGCTTCGCTGGGGCACGTGGCAGGCTGCCATCAGATAGCTTTATTTATATTATTTCTTAAAATAATGAAATGAGGGTCCATTTCACTTCAGGGGGAAGAATGGATAGCAATCAAGTTAGTTGCAAAGTTAGGTAACAATTCCCATTTGCCCATTCATTTCAATTTCTTAAAAAATGTATGGCTGGTCCTCTGGGTCTATGGGTTCTACATCTGTGGATTCAGCCAACTTTGAGGAATGAAAATATTCAGGAAAATGCATATATTATTCTGTCACTGATACGTACCATGTAATTAAGCGTACAATAGTTGTGTGCATGCTGAACATGTACAGGCATTTTTTTCTTGTCATTCCCTAAAACACAGTGTAACAGCTATTTACACAACATTTAATTGTATTAGGTATTGTAAGTCCTCCAGAGAAGACCTAAAATACACAGGAGAGTGTGTGTAGGTTCTATGCAAATCAAATACTACACTAATATATAGAGTCGGGTGGAGTATCCACAGATTTTGGTATTCACGGGGGTCTTGGAACCAAACCCTGATTGATGGTGAAGGATGACTGTACTTCACTGAAGGTCCCTGTGGTGAAAATAATCCAACCCAGACACAGCCAAAGAAGGCCAAAGTGAATAAGAGCCCTGCTGGCCAAGGCTGCATCTAGAGGCAGTAAGCGCAGAGGAAGGTTCCAGGGTGACAAAGCCACACACGGGCATCCCTGACTGCCACCTTCCAGGCATGTGATGCCTTCTGGGCTTGGATTTTCCAGTTCCCTGAAATGAACTTGTTTCTTATCCATTGGTTTTTACAGGATCTTATAAAATAATTTTGCAATATATGCCTGATTCCAGGCTGCCACTTTTTTTAAGCCCAAGACTTCTGATTCTGCAGAACAAATTCATGTCATATGTCATCTCTTATGTTCACAAGTCTGTAAAGACAAATTCACTTCGGGTGAGGGAGCTGTTCATCTGGTTCTGTGAAATCCTATTTGATGTATGTTTACCGCCTGCTCCAGCTGACAGCTGGCATCTCCAATACCCAATGCCCATAATACACGCCCTCCATGGGTGGGGCTGGCCCCGGAAATGCTTCCGGTGACTTGCAATACAGTGGCCCTGCACTAACTGCTCTCAGGTGGTGGCTACTCTTCATGTACCAGGCCATCAGGCATCACACAGTGAGGAACCCATGTGTCTGCCATTAGGCTTCTTTTAGAGAATGACTGGCAAATTCACCCTACTGTCACTGGGATGGGTACAGCTGTGGCGATACGAGCATCCATGACATCCAACTCTAGTGTTACGTGTCATTTTACCTCCTGGGTAGATGTGAGTCCCTGTCGTGGGCAGTCAACATGTTAAAAGGGTTTTCTGCGTGGCTTTGGACTGGGGCACAAACTCAAATACCCTGAAGTAGCCAGCCAGGCAGTGTGGAGCAGGCTTTCCATAGTCCTGTGTCACTGTGTAGCCTGACTTCCCAGAGGGGTGCTGGGGGCAGACCTGAGCAAAGTCCTAACTGTGTCTGCCCACCCACTAATGGACCATCTTCTGCCTCTCAGGGCTGGCCCTGCCCTGCCTTCCACGGATGTACTCCCCAGTTTCTCCTCAGCAGGGACCAGACCACAGCATCCCAGAGCACATCTGATGGCACTAAAGGGTCTGGAGTTGTTGACAGATCGGCTCCTTTCCAAGACTCATTCTGTTTTATTTCTCCCCCAGTCACAATGATAGACACAAACTTTGTCAAATGATCACACGGGTTCTCAGTGATGGGCCTAATTATCCACTATACCACTCCATCACCTCTTCCTTTCCTGAATCCAGGGTAAATTTAGCAGCTTTTGGTCTAGCTGTTGGCTACTACATAATTTCTCCATATCTACCTCACTTGGAAAAAAACAAATTGCCTTCCGTTCCCTTTGATTACCCGACATGCCCACCTCATCTTCCCTGTGGATGCTTTATGTGCCTGCAGGTTTACTACCGACAGTTGCGCAACGTGGCTCTTCTCTAGAGGAGAGCTCTGTGCATGGTTTCTCTTAGCCAAGAGAGAAAGGCTTTTGGAGAGAAGATCAGGAGAAGAAATGAAAACATACTGCGTCCAACAGGCTGTGCCATCCCAAGTCATCTGGAGACCCCAGAACTAAAGTGGCCAGTCAGATCTGGCAGCTTTCTGGGGGATCCCTGGACTGGTCAGCTCCTCCAGCCTCCTGCTTCATCCAGCCCATCATCTGCATGGCCTTCCAACTCGACAGCCCAGCCTTCCCATCTTACTTCCAGACCCAGGCACCAACTGCTCCTGACTCATTCCTTGCACTGAAACTCTCCAGGTCACCTCTCTTCCCCTAGCCTCATGGCTAACCCCCACTGTGACTCTTGGGAATTCCATTTTTTAAAGTCTTAAACAAATAAAAGATTCCTCTACCCTCTGGTACTTCCTTGGCACTCATGGGCTTAGCCGAAGGCCTTTCCTTGCCCGATCACCACCCCCACCACACCCTGTAAATGTGTCTGGATTTCTCAGTCCTGTAGCCCTGGCTTATGTGTTTATGGCTCTCCCTTTCACTCTTTGAAATGCCCTGGCTTGTGCAATAAATTCTGTGGTCAACTCATCCGGGAAGGAGACTCCCAGGCCAACACGGAAGTCACAGTCGTTCCAGCTCACCCCGCAGCTCGTCTTCCTAGGTCCTCATGGCCCATTGCCATCACTCTGACCCTTCCCCGCACTGTCTACCATTCTCACAGGGCTCACCTTCCTCCCAACAGCACTAGATGCGTACACCCAGGTAAACAATGTTCTTGCTGCCCTGATTCGCTCCCTGACTGCTCCATCCCAGCAGCCATGAACATGAACCCGGCCAGACCCCACCACCACCATCAAAGCCCAGCCCTCACCACAACTCATCCTGACACGGATCACTCCTGGTCCTTGATCGATGTGGCCCCCACCTGGACCTTTAACCTAGCCTGGTTCCTGGGGGCAGCTATGTCAATCATATTCTGCTCAAAACCCTGGATTGCCAGCCCCGCCCCTTTTGCCACCCCTACTTTACCAGCCTCCACATGGCTGAGACATACTTACCATACAGTCACACTGTCACCACGGAATCCTTGAGAGCCAATCCTTGGCCATCCCTCGACAGTGTTTGTGTTGTTCTCCATGCCTGGACTCTCCCCTTTACCTCTACTGGGCCAAATCCTTTTCCTCTACCGTGGCTAGTCCTAACACTTCCTCTTCATGATGCCAGAGGCCACAAGGCACAGGGCTGTTCCTCAGCAACAAAGGGTCGCCTAGGCTCTCTGTTTGGAGATGGAAAAGGTTTGGGCCATTCTTCAAGAGGCTTGCTCTGCATCCAACAACAGTGAACAACATTCCCCTCCAGAGACAGAGGACATTTTCAAAGACTGACCCAGCACCAGGCCTTAACGCAAGTCCCATAAGGTCAAAGAATGGATTTCCAAGGCAGCAAAGTCTGTGATCATAATGCACAGAAAGGTTAAAAATCTCACACATTTGGAAATTAATACACACATGTTTATATAACTCATGGGTTGAAGAAAGCATAATAATGGAGATTTAAAATACTGAGAGTGGAATTATAATGAAAACACTACTTAGGCCGACTCATGCACATCCGTGAACATGATGCTAGAAGGGCCAATGCATAATCTTCGATGTTTATATTAGAAAGAGAAATGCTGAAAATTCATGAGAGTAAGTGTCCAACTAAAAAGGTTTTTTTTTTTTTCTTTTTTTTTTTAAGGGCTGGGGATGTAGCTTGTGATACAGTGCTTGTCTAGCAAGTACAAGTCCTGGGGTTAAAGTTGGGAGCAAAATTCTATAAGACAAAATAATTTACAACAGAGAAAATTGGAAAAGCTGAAAGCAGTTCTTTAAAAATCTAATAAGAGACAAATCCACAGCAGCATTGCTAAAGAAAAAAATGAAAGCATAAAGAAGTAATATTATAAATGAAAAGAGATATAACTACAGTTAAAGAAGAGATTTAAAAGATAATATGGAGCCATTCTTGATGATGTTAAACTAATAAATCTAAAAACTTAGACAACATGAGCAAATGCCTCAAAAATTATAATTTGTGAAAACTTAAAAAGAAATACCTATAGGCCTACTCAGAGTTTCCACTAAAGCAACTAAAGCAGTTTTTATACATCTATCTCTCTCACATGAAACAGGCCTAGACAGTTTTACAGGTGAGCACTACTAAAATTTCAAGGTATAGATCATCCCAGACTTGCACAAACTCTTCCACAGAACGGAAAAAGAGTAAAATTTTATGAGGCCAGAATAATATTAAAATCAGACAAGGACAGAATAAGAAGGGAAAATTATGGGTCTACTTTGGCCATGAATATAGAAGCTGAAACTCCTAACGAGAGTATTAGAAAAACAAATTCAGTGATAAGTAAAAAAAAAAACATAATCTCCCATGACCGAGGTGGGTTTATTTCAGAAATGCAAGTGTATTTTAACACTAGAAAATCAATAAATGTAATTCATTCTGCCAACAGATTAAAGAAGATGCAGGGAAAGTGCTTTTAAAATTCAAAACCCCTATGATTTAAAAACTTTTAGCAAGTTAGAAAAAGAAAGAAACTTTCTTAACTTGTTGGAAATTAATCTACAAACACAAACTGCGACTACCAGTTGTCACTGGGAAATGCTAGAAGCACACCCTTTGAAACCAAGCACGAGGTAAGGATGCATGTAATCAGTGCTGTTCACATCATTATCCTAAAGATCCTACCCAGCATGATTAGTAAATAAATAGCTTAAAGATTGACCAGGAAGAAATAAAATGTAAATTACTCCCAAACAAAATAACTATGTACACAACAACTCTATGGTTTCCTCTGGTTTACACTGCAAAACCATAAATAAATGATTAGAAAAAAATAAGGAAGTTTATAGCAATGAGTCTGGATACGAGATCAATATTTAAAAATTCAATTGCCTTTCTATAGACTAGCAACAACTACTAGAAAACTTACATACCTACATATTTAACAAAAGATGTGTAAATCTTACCTATAGAAAATTATAAAACTTTACTAATGATTAAAGGAGATTTACATAAATAAAAGGACATACCACATTCATAGATAGGAAGGGCCCTGTATCATAAAGTTGTATCAAATAGATCTATATATTTGAATAACCCTTCAGTCAAAATTCTGACAGAGCTTTTGTTTTGTGGAACTTTTCAACTAATTCAAGGTTAAGATGAAACAGCAAGTGGACAAGAATAGTCTAAAAATTCCTGAAAAAGAATACAATTTGCCTGAACAGATCTTTAATATAAAGCCACGATACTGAAGCCACTGAGGCACTGGGTCAGGGACAAGTTTAGCCCATGGAACAGAATAAAGAGAGACCCATGCATAAACAGAACCTGATTTATGACAGTATCAATCAAGAAAAAAGGAACTAATCAATAGATCATCACGAGGAAAAATAAAATTTAGTCCCAATTTCACGTCAAACACAAAAACAAATTTGCTCTACATTAAGCACTTAGGTTCGAAGAGTAAAGAATAACACTTGAAAAGTAAAACTTTTAGAGGACATATGGGGGCAGATCAGAAATCTTTGGTTTGCCCCTCTAAATCCACCTCCTGAGTTCCCCACCTGGCTCTTCTTCCCAGGGATAAGGACCATCTCCACCACCCTCCTCTGCCTTTTGGCTGAGGGTTGGCTTGGGAATGGAGAACCCTTGGAAGAGACCAGAGGCAGGGTGGGGTGTTTTAGTTGGCCTGTCTTCTTCCCTGGTCTCCCTTACAGGGTTGCTTCAGCTGCCGAGTCTTTCCCTCTTCTGAAGACACAGCTCTTCTCAAGGTGCCTGTCAACACAATCTCTCCTTCCAGGTTCCATGGACATTTCCTCCCTCTTCCTCTGGGACCAAGGGGTAAAAACAACTCAAAATGGTCCCTGGTGGTTGCTCTGAACTCTGTCTTCACCTTTAGAAAAGGTCCATTAACCTTCTCCAATGTGTGCTACCTTTGCCACTGAGATCTTGACTAATAAAGTAATTCTTGCTGGAGGTGCTCTTAAAATAGGTCTTCACAATGGGATTCTTGTGCTCCAGGAGTTCTGGGATAATGGCCTTGCTGTGTGTGTGTGTGTGTGTGTGTGTGTGTGTGTGTGTGTGTGTGTGTGATGGGGGAGGGCAATCCACAGCACTCAGGGTTATAAACAATGACATGTCATCACACAGGATGAAGGACAGGGGAGGGGGAGGCACTGGAAGATCAGGGTGTGGCCATAATAGTGACCACAGATTGAGAGGTCAGGTAGCATTTTCTCATGGCTCTTTAAAGCACATAGAGGAGAAAAAAGAAATTAAAAGGTATAAATATTCAACTAAGAACATGCATGTGCAAGACACTGGGTTCAATCCCCTCCCCCATATGCAAACAGTTTTACACACACGCACACACACACGCACACACACACTTGTATAAAAGAACATGCATGGAGCACTAGAAGGCTCAGGTAGCCTAGGGTGTGATTTTAAGATTCCAGGGTCAAAGAGCCATTGAATGTTTGGCACTTCTAGGCCTCAGACAGTTAGGAAGGTGGGGAAGAACCGGGCCCAGCAGACATGAAATAGACATGGCTGTGATGGTGAACTCTGATGCCTTCATCTGAAGAGACAACCCTCCGACCATTTGTGGATCAGAAACCACCTCCTTTGCAAAAAGCCTTCCCACAGCTGCTCCTGGGACCACTGCCTCATAGCAAGTGCCCTTGGCCCACAGAATCCACCCACCACGTCGGTGCCTGAAAGCCCGTAAGATGTCTAAGCCTGTGAAACAAGGATCTGGATAGCAGAGGCCCGGGTGCTACATGGCAGGGGACAGCCAGTACGCATGGGCACAAGTCTGGACAGGGTATGGGAGTAGCTCTACAGACACACAGCACAGGAGACAAGTAAAACAGGCAGGTGTACAAATGTGTGGATATGGGTGCTTTCCTCACATTCAGGTTGTTTAAGGTGCCAAGGGGTATGTACAATCTCCAGTCTTCATACCTTTTCTCATGTTTCATCTTCACACAGGGTCTCACTAAGTCACCAAGGTACCCAGGCTGGGCTTGAACTTGGAGTCCTCCTGCTTTAGCCTTGCAGAGCGCTAACCAAAGTCTAGAATGAATGAAGACCACTAGCTGAGAGCTGGATATGCTGCACTGCTGACGTCCGTGCTGCCCGTCTCCACCCCGGGATGGCTTGGTAAACTCAGAGGGCTAGACACACTCCCGGAGTTTCTGAGCAAGTAGGTCAGAAGTGGGGCCCAAGAATCTGCATTTTTAACAAGTCTCAAAGCTGCTGCCACTGGTCTGGTGGGAATTCAGGCAAGTGGGAGTATCGGAGGGATCTAACGATGTCTGCCACACTCGCCTGGCCAGCACTCCCTGGGGCGACTGGGAGGCAGCAGAGCCCAGTGGCAGATGCACCGGACCGACCGCTCTAGACTAAGGGCTGCTGTGCTCCTCACTGTGTCTGACTTGCAAGACCCGGGGAAAGGCTCACAGATGAAAAAGATGGCCAGCTGCATTAGATCCTGTGCTAACACCCAGACCCCTGCCAGGAAGTACTTGGCCTGCTGCCCAGAACTGCAGTGGGAGTCACATTATCTAAGTAGCACCTAGACCCAGAGGGCCAGAATCCACGTCAGGTAGGCTGGGTCCCTTTAAGGAAGGGCAGTACAAGGACCTTTCCTCACACTCTCCCCAGAGACTCTCCCAGCCACCTCCAGAGTTTCTTGCACTGGGGAAGGGGTCACCCAAACCTCCCAGTGGTAGCTAGATGCAGACCCTGAGCCTGCACTGGTCTCGTGGCTCTAATGTGCCACCACAGCTCACAGGGTCTGGCTCTGATGTAAAGCCTCCTTGTAGCCTGTGGAAACAGGTCCAATTGCAGTGTGTCCAGTGCAATTTAGACCCCTTCTGGAGGGAATGCCCAAGCTCCAGGATGCCAGGGAATAGCTCTGGACCCATGGGATGATGGCCACTACAAGAGGGCTGAGGTATTGTCTGTTGCCTTCTGGGACACTGACTGATACCAGAGGGGCTCTTTCTGACCCTGGGGTAGGGAGGAGCCTTAAAAAGAACAGAGGAAGCACTATCCATGAAGTAAGACGCTGCTGTTATAAGGGACAGGGTGGAGAAGGGGAGGAACTGGGACCTCTGTTATAAGGTACTTGGTTACAGGTGAAGCGACATGGTGGCATTTGAAGGTGGACCTAAAGTATATACTTTAAGGAAACCAGTAAAAGTTTAAAATGGAATTATCTAAATGGTTCAGTTAAAACTAGAGAAGACAAAAAGATGGGAGGATTGACAAAGAAAAATGCAATGACTAAAAACAGATGTAAGCATGGAAGAGAGTAATCCAGTGATACCAACAATCACTTTAAATGTGAGTGGTCTAAGTATACTAATTTAAAAACAGATTGTCAGAGTGGATTTAAAAAAGAAAAATGCTTCTTTGTTACAAAGGACACCTTCTGGATTGGAAAAATACAGCCCAGTGAATGGGACAAAGTATTCATAAGTTACATATCTGATAGGGACCTGCGTCTGGAATGCATAATAAAAGACAACCAAGTAAAAATGGGCAAAGGATTCAAATAGACATTTCTCCAAAAAGGACATACGAAGGATCAATGAACACATGAAAATATGTTCAACACCATTAGCCATCAAGGAAATGTATGCTTGAACTACACCAGGATGCCACTCCACTGGGTTGGGTACCATATAAAGGACACACAATGACAAGTGCTGATGGGGATTTGGAGAAATTGGAACATTTGGCCACTGCTGCTGGGAATGGGAAATGGTGGCGCTACCTCTGAAAACAGCCTGGCAGTTTCTCAAAATGTAAACACAGTTTACCATATGACTCAACAATTCCACTGCTAGATATAATCCCTAGTGCAGTATGAAGATAAGCCCATACAAAAACCTGTGCACAATTGCTCACAGCCGTGTTATTCACAATAGATGAAAAAGTGGAAACAACCTAAATGTTAACTGATTGTTGGACAAAGAAAACAGCCATACGTTGGTACATCCGTACAGTGGATTATTATTTGGCAATAAAAGAATGAAATATTGATAAATACAAAAAGATGAGTGAAACTTCAAAACATGCTAAATAAAAGCCAGATTTTAAAAAGCCCACATATGATATGATTCCATCATATGAAATATCCAGAATGAGCAAACCCTTAGAGACAGGATGTAGATTAGCCACGCCAGGGGCTGAGGGAGAGGGATGGAAGGGGAAGTGACTGCTACCAGGCACATAGTGATGAAAATGGCCAAAAGTTAATTTTAATGATATTTTCACAACTCATGAATATACTAAAAACCACCGAATTGTACACTTTAAATAGGTGAGTCATGTGGTATGTGAATTATAGCTCAACAAAACTATTTAAAAAGAGAAGGACTGGAGATATGGCTCAGTGATAGAGCTCTTGTCTAGAATGCAGAAGGCCCTGGGTTCAATCTGCAGCACCATAAAGCAACGAGGTGAGGGAGGGAGGGAGAGGGGGATACTGGAAGAGGAAGGAAGGAAGAGAGGAAGAATTGATATATACAAGTATATAAAAGTTGTCTCCCCATTTTAATCACATTATGGTTTAGATCTAGAATGTCCCCCAAAAGCCTCATGTGTTCAGAGGTTGGGCTTTTGGAGAGTGATTTGATCATGGGGTACTACACTCATCACTGGATTAACTGACTAAGCAATCCATAGCTAAATGTGTGGTTAGTAGGTGAGACCTGGTCAGAAGAGGTAGGTCACCAGAAGGGTATATCTCTCTCCCTGGCTCCTCCCTTCACTCTCTGCTTCCTGGCCACCAAGACAGGAGCAGCTTCTTCCTTCACGATCCTTCCACTATGCCCTTCCTGCCTTGGAGCCAGCCAACTATGGACTGATCCTCTAAGAGCCACAAGCCAAACAAACCTCTTTCACCTTTAATTTGTGGGTTTCAGGTATTGCATATCAGTGACAAGAAAAGTGACTAAGACAAATCAGAAGACATAGGTTATTTTCCACACTTGTAATGGGTGAAGGATTTTGTATCCAGGATACATAAAGCCAGTCATCCCAATTCTAGACACATGGTCAAGACAAACTGTGACATTGTACACCAGAGTCAAATATAAGGCAGCAATGTTCTTAATAAACACAAGGTGGGCATGCTGGCACACACCTATAATCGCAGCACTGCAGGAAGCTGAGAAAGAAGGATCACAAGTTTGGGCCCAGCCTGGGCTATTTAGCAACTCAGTGAGACCCTTTCTCAAGATAAAAATACAGAATGAAATATAGAAAGGCCGAGGACACAGTTCAGTACAAAGGCCCTGGATTCAAGTCAGTACTGCAGAAAGAAAAGAAAAACTCAGAAAGAGAAAAGAAAAAAAATGAGCAAACATTCATTGCCAAGTGAATGGACAGATTCATTGTGATTACTGACCAGTACACAAGCAGAGTTGTGAAAATAGATGACCCATAGCTAAGTAGGTCGCAACTACAACATGGCTGAGCTCAGATGCTAAGTGTGTGTGTGTGTGTGTGTGTGTGTGTGTGTGTGTGTGTTTGTGTGTGTTGCAGGGGAAGCCAAGACCTGGAATACTATACATAGTATATCATTCTTATAGCGCTTGACAACAAAAGCAAGCAATACATTGTCTAAGCATATCTACACCTGAGATACACAGAGCATGTGGACAGCAGTCCCCTGAAAAAGGCACTAGAATTCGGGTGACAGGTGGTAAAGTAGAAGAGGACTACACAGGTAATACTGGTAATTCTCTTGCTCTGAGGTGACAGTGGCTTCACAGACAGATTTTATTATACTTTTTATAATTTAACCTATGTTATGGGAAATATTGCATGTATATCAGATAACATGTTTTAAAGATAAAGGAGAGACAAGTGTGGTGTCAGTTCTGGCTCTACCAATTTAATTATTACATGAGGCAGAGAGAAGGAACTATCTGTGGAGTGGCTGTAAGAAGTAAACGAGATCAAGGCTCTTAGGACAGTTCATGGCCCACTAAGTTTATCACACTTGCCACTGTCACATCACAATCGTCATCATCATTCTTGTCCTCATTCTCATCATTATTTTCCTTTGTTGGAAATGATCCCCCACTGCCTAGACCTATGGTTTCACTGACACGTCTCCCAGATAATTTGCCACCTTCTACTGGTATTGTGAGACCTGCTAAAGACACTGCCCTTATCGAAGAGCTTACTTAGACCAGCTAGCCTGTCTAGGCAACCAGACCAGAGCCTGCCCTGATGACATGTGTCATAACCTGATCAACATTAAGAGGCAGTTCCCTCAGAATAATGCTGAGCTCTCTTCCTCCTCTTCTCCCTTTTTTCCTAACTGTCCCTAAGGCAACAGAAGTACTGTAATCATTGTGATATATGAAGGCACACTAGGTTGCCTGACTCTACCTATCTTGAACCCTTTCTCCCTTACCTGGTCGTAGAATCTTAAAAAAAAAAAAATCTTGATTTTCCAGACTCTCTTGCAGCTAGCATGGCCACGTGGCACAGTTCCATCCCATGACGTGTAGGCACAAGTCCCCTGGGGAAGTGATTTTTCTTGGGGGAAGGAAAAAACCTTCACCCTTCTACCTTTTGCCTCTACCCCAGCCTCCTGCCTGGACCTTGGACATGAGACCTAAAAGTACACCAGCTACCATGCTGCCATGAGGAAGTGACCACTGGAACAGAGACCTCCTGTTGAGACTGGCAGGTGGAAAAAGGAGACACCACCTGCACAGTGGCGGCCCTAGATAGCCATATCCACACTAGATGTATGGGAAAGAAAACAAAAGAGCTCCACTTTATTTAAGCCACTGTCTCCTGGTGTTTGCATCTGAATACATTCCTAGTATTATTTACAGTGCTCTGAAGTTGCTGACACATGGCATGCACACAGAGCATCGTTACTCCCTAGCAGAAAGCATACTATCCACTATCAGAAGGGAGATTTAGATTACAGATTATAGTAAATTGCACCAATTTGATAATCTCGAATTTTGGCTCTCATGGCAGAAAGCATGCTGTGACACTAACCTCAAATTCTATGACTCCTCCAAAATTCACTACAGAACTAATGCAGGGAAAATATGGGAGAGGACAGTAATAAATAGGGGTGGCCACCTGCTAGCCCCAGCCCTGAGCCAGTGGTCACAGTGTGGAATTTAGTGTCACACAAGAAAACACAGCTCTCCCTGGGATTAGCATAGAGTATGATAATCAGTTAAAGAGACCAACTTCATATCCACACTAACACCAAGGACCCTGTCACGGAAGGTAACATTTACCCTGCAATCCTCACCATAGTCAGCTGCAGAACTCTAATCTGCAGTGATAAATGCAATCATTTTACAGATGAATGATTTCATATCCAGGCATGTTAAGCGGTTCACAAATTGCTTATCAATACGAAGGCAAAAGTTCTGGGATTAGACCTAAATCTTCTGCTTGTGTTTTGGCTACTGGCTTTATTTGCAAGAGTTACTAGATCAAAATAGGTCTATAAAATGAAAAACATACCTGTCTTTATGCACAATGGAGAAATCTGGCTATTATGAGGAAAGCAGAAGGAGAAAATATAAGCCCACCTTTTGCTTCCCCATTTCTGGGGTTTCCCTAGAACTTCTGCTCTTTTTGAGACACTCAGTGTTTGTGCCATCTGTCCTGAGTGATGCCCCGAGCAAAGAACAGGAAAAAGATAAAAATTTAGTACCTGGAGATACAACATTTTCTTTTGGGAATGAAAGTGAACAGTTGAAATCAACATGCAAATGCACATTTGTAGAGCGCTGCTATATGCCCTGCTCAGGTCCTTAGGCCATACATAGTCCACCTTCCATCAGTGCCTCTGTTGCCTCCAAGATGTTAACATAGACCACCTGACATGACGTAAAGTTTTGCTTTCTCTTAACTTTACAAGAGAATCCTTAATTTATTTCAAGCAGGAGGGTCCTCTCTTACATCAGTTGTAGTGGGGCAGGCAAAGGGCTGAGGAGGGGTGCCCCAGGTGCTGCTGAATGGAGGGGCCAGAGCCTGCACCTTGCCTGGAGCTGGGAACCAAGCTCTGCAGGCCAGGATGTCCTAGCTACATACTGTGTGGCTCATCAGTTCTTAGTCTGGCTTAACTTCCACCTGTCCCATCCTAGCCTTTTCAACAGCTACACTTCTCCCCAGAAAGACAAGGTAAAAGAAACAGTCTATCCAAACTCTTTTCCTTGACACCTCTCAATAGCTTTGCATGTCTACTTTGAAAGTAGTGCTGCTGGGCATGGTAGCACATGCCTATAATCCCAGCATTCAGGAGGCTGAGGCAGGAGGGTTGCTGTGAGTTCGAGGTCTGGGCTCCACAGTGAGTTCAAGGCCAGCCTGGACTACATAGTGAGATCCTGTCTCAAACCAACCAACAAACAAAAAAAGTAGTGTGGACCTAGTGTGACTCCAGGGCCTGACACCAGAAGGACTAGCTCTCTCTCCTTTGGTGTTAATAATCATCATCACAATGATCAAATAGTATTACTTTAAACTCCTTTCTTCAAGGAATTCTCAATTCATTCATCAATTCATTCTTTTCAGAGCACTTGTTTGACTCCAGTTTTTGTAATACAAGCAGCTATTTCTTTTTTTCTATCCCATTAATGTCCCATGTCAGAGTCAAAAACCCCTCATTCCATAAGCAGAAGGTGAGACACTATCCTCGTTGCTGGAATAAAGTGAGCGAATCATGGCCTTGTACATATTTTATCATACTTAGTACATTTTATTTTGCCGTCGTCTCTTAAAGCACATTAAGTATTTAATTAGTTTTATTTCCTTTAACAACAATGGCTTTTTATTTGTCTTTATAATGTAATTAGTGTAATCTCCGTATTTGTTTTCCCCTTGTGTCGGCTTAACACATTCTCCTTTTCATTATGAAATATTTTATGTTTCCTTCCAAGTTTTCTCCTGACCACGTCCTTATTTTAATTTACTTTCCCCACACAATGTGCTCCAATGATGATTTTATTTCACAAAAATGTCACATCTTGCCCTTGGTACTAAGATTCTCTGCTCGTTTTACCGCTGTTCCCTATTTTAGTTTAACGTCCTTTCATTTCTATTATGTGTTACGTGTTCCAAGTTTTATGTCCCTCTGGCATTCATTTTAATAGAATTAGGAGAATCTATAAATAAAAGCAGCTTCTTAGAATAATGCTTTCATTCTTCTCCTCTTGCCCACCCCCACTTCTGAAGCAAACCCTACATTTTCAGCACACCCTCAGGAGCAGAGGTTCTCCTACAGGGTCTGGTCGCGCATCTCTGCTGCGTCTGCTCTGGGATGGCCCCTGGGGAACGTGGGGGCAGGATGCCAACTGAGGATGCCCACCCATTAGGACTCTGTGCAGAGGGGCTCCTGGTCCTGCTCTGCAACTTCGACAAATCAAGAGAAGCTGAAAAGTCTACACAAAGTCAGTAATTCAAATCCTAAAACTTGAAAAAATACTGCAGAGTGACACAGAGAAGATAATTAGCAGGCAAGCAACCCAGCCTCCCACTCGCTTGCCAGGGGTATCTGCAGCAGGCTTATCTCTCCTCCACAGGAAGGTCCTTCAACTGCTGGACTCTGCTCATTTACATTTCCTGGGATGCTTCCCCTGGGGCTGAAGCTTTCTGCCAGAGGAGAACTGGCAAAGGAGGGCCTCAAGGAGCCACAGGAATTCTTTTGGGTATCAACATGACCCTAGAACACACCCTACAGAAGTGAATGCCCCCAAACCCAGATTCTATGGGGATTTCCTTTTTTTTCTTTTTTCTTTTTTTTTTTTTTGGTGCTGGGGATCAAACTTGGGGCTTTGCGCTTGCTAGGCAAATGCTCTACAACTTGAGCTAAATCCCCAGCCCTGGGAATTTCTTTTGATGACATCATTTGCTCCATTAAATTCCTAGAAGGCTTCTAATCTTCATCTCTAAACATAACTTCATGGTTGTGTCTCCAAGGGCAGTGAGGGACTTCTCCAAAATCTGCCCCAGCCCACCACACCCTAAGAATCTTTTCTTCCAGCATGTGGTTATGAACATTTTCGAACATGCAGCAAAGTTGAAAGACTTGCATGACCCTATGCTACCACCAACATATTCACTAAAATCACTCCTTTACATTTCTCTCCATTTATCCATCCATCAATCCATTTTATGTTTGGTGCACTCCAAAGTAAATTGCAGGATCTGTACACATCTCCCTAAATACTTCAACATACTCATCACTAGGAAGAGTTCAGTATTTGCTTATGGATTTCTTTTCTTTTGAAGTAAAATTTACCTGTGATGAGCAGATATCATTATTTATCCATGTGTTGAATTCTGATACATGTATACACCTGTGCAACCCAAACTTTACCAAGATTGAGAAGACCTCACCCCAGAAACTCTTGTGCGCTTTTCCAGTCGATCCTCAACCCTACAGTGCTTCTTCCTCTACAGACTTTTTATAGATTTTTATTAAAATTTATCCAAATTACACAAACTTATAGGCTGTTACACAAGCTTACAGACCACAATACATTGTGCCTTTTGCTTATGACACCGAGCAATGTAAACAACCATGTAGACACAGCATTAAGTCACAACTACCTAAAGTTACTGTAGTACCTAGTGTACGTGTCACTGTTGTAAGTTTGAGTTATTAGGTTCTTGTTTTTAGGATATCATTATTCCTCTGGATTCCCATTCCCCTCCCCCTTTGCCCTCTTCTTGTTCCCCAAAGAGCTAAAGGTATCATACTACAGAGATACTTGAACAACAGTGTTTATAGCAGCAAAATTTGTAATAGCTAAATTCTGGAAGCAACCTGTATACCCATCAGTAGATAACTGGATAAACAAAATGTGGTATCTATATATAATAGAATACTATTCAGCTATTTAAAGAATGGCAAACTAGAGTCATTTGTAGGAAAATGTATGGACCTGGAAAATATAATGTTGAGTGAAATAAACCAGACTCACAAGCTTGAAAACCATATAGTATTCCTCTTTTGACTGAGGCAAAATACAAAGAAAAGGGTAAACAATGGGTACACAAAAAGGCAAAGGGTTAGATAGCAGCTAATAGGCGAAGGGTCCAAGGCTACAGACTGGTTTTGCCTGGCCTGGAACTCTACAAGTGGGATCATCCAGCTCTGGTATAAGGTTTCTCTCACTTGGTACAGTGTCTACAAGATTTATCCACCTTGTTACGTATCCATACTGGCTGCCTGTTCCTTTTTATTGCTCATTGTGTGACTGTGTCACATTTGCTTATCCATTTGCCTATGCAAGGACCTCACAAACTTAAATGGTGACCAACAAGTTAAAAGACACAGGGAACCCATAATCTACCAGAGGACAAACAGCCCAACAGAGGCGCTGCCCCAGACTGCCATGAGAATCCAGCAGAGGAATGGGCAGTCAGGTGACTTGCTTTGACCGACAGAAGCAGCACTTGGCTTGATCCTCTCAAAGCCCACGACTGGGCACAGCAGCCACAGCCCCACTTCCGGCTGACCCTGGAAAGCCTGTTTATATCGGTCAACATGTCATTTGTTGCTGTGACGGCCTGGTGCAGAAATGAAACTGAACTCAAGGCTAACATACTTCCCCAGAAGATCTCCAGAAAAAGGCACAGCATTTAAAATGGACCGGGTAGCTGGCCAGAGGACTCTTCCCTCCTGGCTGCGTCCACTGTTCCTAATGATCTTTAGAGCATCAGTTTCATGCCCATGGTGCACACAGAAACACAGCCCAGGCTTGAGACTCAACCTAATTCATGCAGCCTGACAGCACGATTCAGATAAACCACAGACACAACCGGGAGAATGGGAGCAGCAGGTGGGCAGACAAGCACCTTGGCCTTGGGGGCAAAAGACCTCTAGGGGCAGTGCCCAAGCTTTGAGAGACTGCACCCGGGAGGTCAGTGCTCAGGAGAGACCCAGGAGGAGATCGAGCAGCTGCCTGGCATGAAGGGAAGCCCCGGCTGGCACGGCCATCGGCACAGACTGAGCACAAAGCAGTATAAACAACTCACCAGGAAAGGAATCAATTGCCAGAAAGTAGAACCAACTTTGAGTCAGAAAGAGAAAGTGGCTTTAAGATAGGATTTTCTGTAGCTCTCTGCAACTGCTGAACTTTTGACACAAGAAGAAAACAGAAAACCCATCCATGGCTCTTTGGGAGCAAACACCAAAATGGGAAGTAGGAAGGTTGTTCTGGTGAGGCTTCAGAATGTATTGACTTAGAATAGGAACGCTTTTAAAATACAATGGGTCGTTACGTGGTTTGTGAGTGACCAGTGAGTTCATTTTGCACTGACCAGTGAGTTCATTTTGCACAACAACACAAAACTCTACAAAAACTACTCCTACAAAATGGGCTTTTGCATCTCGTGCTGAAAGGCAGAGTGTTGGGCCGGGCACGCAGCTCAGTGGTACAGCATTTGCTTAGCATGTGTGAAGCCCTGGATTTGATTCCTAATACCACAAGAAATCATCAAATGTAATATAATCAAGAGTTGTAAGGGTGTTGGATTGGTAAAGTCACGGTACATAAACTTGTTTAAGCCACTGAAACAAATACAACTTCTTGTTTGGGGGTAAGAGTGTCATATTCCTGCATATGAAAAATTAAGAGATGTGCATAAGAAGACTGTTAATGAGCCAGTCACAAATGATTGCTTTGATAGTAGGATAGAAATAGCTCCTTTTCTTCTGACAGAAATTGGGCTTTATCAAGAGGAACACGAATTGGGATTTTTGCTTGTTTGTTTAAGTTTAAAAAAAAAACCCAGAAGATGAAATGTATGTAGACTGAGAGCTATGAAGGCCAAAAATGGATTTATTTTTCTGTGTTACAAATATGTCCTCAAACAGACACACCTAAATAAACGTCTACAGGGACAAAGAGGCACAGATCCCGGTATGTGGGGTCTTGCAGACGTGAAACCACAGGTTCCTGCTGTGACCCTCGGGAAGGACACATGGACAGCTAAAACTGGCACCAAGTCAGGGACCATGGGGTACACGCCTGCCAGACCCAATCCATCTTATAACTCGGGACTTCGCAGGCACCTTGGAGCCAGCATTCAATAAATGCTTCCTGAATAAAAGCAGTGCCAACGACTTCCCTACTGTCTGATGATTTCAGGATGTCTGCTGAGCGCTCAATATCCCCAGAATTTTTCTCTGTCCTTAGGTTTACTATGCTGATTTTTTCCTCCCTTTGTCCCTCCCCACCTCCCATACACCACTTGTTCTGCCCAGCTTGGTGCCTCCAGACAACACTGCTCAGCCAATGGGAGGCACCAAAAGAAGCCTGAGTCCTCCATGACTTCAATTTCCACCAGGCTCTGCTAGCAATTTAGTTCGCTCATCTTTTCACCCAAGGTGGCTTAGCAGCTCCCATCCACTGCAAGTCCCCGGGTGCCTCAACACCCTGCGATGGCTCCTTGTAGCCCTCACAGACTCGCTATAACCCAGTCACGGAAGCTGAGGTGTTTTCTGATGTGATGTAGACTGAAATCTCCACAATCCATCTGGCCCAACACTGCCTCCCATCCCATTCCTCTGTCACAAAAATCCTGTGGACCCCTTGAGGTCTGGCTCAAATGCCACCCATCCCAAGCTTTCCCTGCGTCTCCAGGCGAAAAGTGCCCTGCTCCCCTCTGCCACCCTGAAGCATTTGGATTCCATCTTCATACTACATCACTATTCCTCTTCAACTCTTTGAGTTCTCGTCTGCAGCAGACAGGGATCCTGTCTTACTCACCTCTGAATTACACAAAGTGACGAGCCCAAAGCCTAGCAAACAAATGGTGCTGCAGATTTCACCTCAAAAAACAAGCAGCAAGCAAACAGCAAAGTTCAAAGAAAAGTGACTGATGGGAGAAATATCTGCACTACACTTGAAAACAAGGGATTAACAGCCACAATCTGGAGACAGTTCCTACAAATCACTAAAAGATTGACTATTCAACTGAGAAACCGGGCAAAGAATAGAAACAAGCACCTCAGAGCAGATTGAAAATGGCTAATAAATACATGAAGAGATATTTGACTTCAGCAGTAATCAGAAAAAAAGCAAATTAGAACAATCCGATGTGCAAGAATCAGCAAATACAATTGATCATCTCCACTCAAAATTGATAACCTCCACTTTCTCATACACTTCTGGGGACAGTGTCAATTGTCACTACCCGGAGAGCCACGGCCAATCCTAACACACCCCAACACGCATCTACACTGTGAAGCAGCAGTCTCCTGACCTCTGGAGACGGACCTTGTTCAAACGGCCCCGACAGTTACTTAGGGATGATCACTGTGACACTCTATTACATGAAAAAGCTGGAGGCAACCAAAATGAACACGCACAGGTAAATGGTGCAATAAAATACGTCATAGCCATAAAAATATCATAAAGCTCTTTAAAACTACTTAAAAGAATGAAATAGATCTCTATGTACCAGCAAGGAAAGAGTTCCATGATGGCTAAGAAAAGCTAAGTGAAGAAGAACATGCTTACACCCATCCAATTTATGTAAAAAATAAAATTGCCAATACACCAATGGTGTATGTGCACAGATATGTTTTAAAGACATAAAAACAGGGCACACATATGCTGAGGTGTGAACAATAGTCACCTCTGGAGGAAGATGATGGGTAGAGGAAAGGGAGACTTGGGATAGGTTTCAAATCTCTTTATATATCTGTTTGAAATTTTACACTGGGGGAGCAATTATATAATACATGTGTACTTTTTAAATAAAAGATTATCAATAAGATCTTTATGAGTTGAATGGAATAAATGTTACCAAACTGGACCTCCACAAGTACAGTGATATAGGATAGGAAGACACAAAAAATGGGACAGGAAGTGCCACCCGAAGTGCAGGGCACATCACTGGGGACAGAATAGTGACAGAACCTCCTCCCCACATGGCCTGATATTCCAGACTAGCAGCGGCACCATCCACCTCCCCAAGGACTCACAAACAATCGACTGACCTAAATGTCAGGAAAAGATTAAGCAAATTACGAGCCATGCATGGCATACTGATTGGCCATTAAAAATTACGCCATAGAATAGTTATTGACTTTGGAGACACAAGTTGCAAAACTGTACAATCCATGTGTCTAAGATATTTGAGTATGTGAGTGTGTACACAAGCATATATATGAGTGTACGTGCGCGCGCGCGCACACACACACACACACACACACACACACACACACACACACACAGAGTTACAAAAAGATATGGTCCAAAAGTCAACAGTGATTATCTCTGGGTGGAGGAGTTACAGATGAATTTTGCAGTTTTCTTTGTTCTTTTCTGCTTCCAAAATGTCCTGCGTGCATGCATTCTTTTTGCATTATGCTGTGAAAGATGGAGTAATGCAAAGCTTCATAACTATGCAGTACCACCCTCTGTGCACTCGGGGGTCCTCATTAGGCCCCTTCTCTCCTCTGCACTCTTCTTGCTCTGATGTTCAGTTCCACAGTGTCCACTGTCCTCCCAGGGGATGAGAAACACAAGCTCTGGTGGGCTGTGGGATACTCTCAGTTTTGTTTTTTTTGTTTTTTGGGTAGTGGGAATCGAACTTAGGTCCTTGCGCTTGCTAGGCAAGTGCTCTGCCACTTGAGCTAAATCCCCAACCCCAATACAGGATACCCTTAGATCCAACAACAAAATGTTGGTTGGTGTAAGCCTGGGGATGGAGGTCAGTGGCGGAGCACTGTCTAGCACTAGGGAAGCCGTGGATTCCAATCCCAGCAGCAAATAAAAACATACACCAGCCTGCCTCCATTCCTGCATAGATGAGCCTTTGAGATGAGGTCCAGGTCAGAAGCCTGATAAGGGAAGGTCCCAGCCACCCTCGTACTAGCAGGAACGTGCAGGCACCTTTCCGGGGTACCCCTTCTGCCCCGACCCCCCACCTGCCTGGACTGCACTCCTCTGCTTGAGCTGCTCAGAAACACCAAGCTCCTGGTGGGCTCAGATGCAATCTGCTCTCTGCAGCCTTTCCTAATAGCAAACAGATGCTGTCTATGAGCAAGGCCGGCAGCCCAAATTGTCTGTGTGGGCATTTACTAAGCTGTAGTATGTTATGTGGCCTCCCTGCACCTCAGTTTGCTCATCTGTGCAATGGGGTAAAAACTCATACCAGGGCTCTGGAGGACTGTCAGCAGTATTTGGTGGATGGTAAGGATCATGTCAGAGCTGTCTGGGGGCAGTCATGGTGGCGATACTGGAACTCACCAGACTCAGTTACCAGTCTAAGGAAATACAGTCACACCTCGGGACAGAGAGGTGCGCACAGTCAGGACCCAGGCTGCTTCTTTACAGACTAAGCCTGTCACCGAAAAGACCCACTGAGACTTTAGGGCAGGATCATGCCTCTTTTTCTCAGTCCTCTACTCCTCCTTCCTGCTCACTGTGCCTACATTCCTTCTACTTCTAGCACTTCCCCAGGCATCTTCTCCAGCTGTTTTGGGCTTCCTTTCCTTCTGTTCTTGGGGAGCAAGGTGCTCACCCCTTACTTTGGAGATCTGCCAGTTCTGCCCGGGAGCAGCCACGCGGCACGGATGACGATGAATGTGCCCTGGCCTTGATTCCCAAGTCCCTGCGGGACTCTGAATCACTCAGCAAGACCCAGTCCCGGAAACACGTAGCCCAACAACGAGCTACTAAGAGATGTCACAGAGTGGGAAACTCACATGAGATCTGACGATAAAAAAATTCACAAATATTTTGCCACTCATAAACTTCCTAGAGCTCAACGCAGGAGGAGATTATATTATCTCCATTTTTCCCTTTTTCCCACTCTGAGGATCACTTATCTTTGGTGAATGGAATTAAAATATCACAGAACCTTGCATAAAAAGTTCTAGAAGTTTCATATTCACTAAACCTTCTATGTGCTAGGACCCAGGAAATAAAAATGAGTAAGGTAAAGACACTGCCTTAAATCTGCTGGCCACAGCCAAGTCCCTCCATGGAGCTCTGGGATGCCAAAGCTCAGCCCTGCTGGGAAGCAGACAGATCAAGAAACACTTCTCGGTTAACCCTGAAGGACAGCCAAGTCCTCCTGACAGACCACATGGGGAACAGGTACAACGAATAGCAGACACAAAAGAAAGGAAAAACAAATGGCAAGTTTCTGGAACACTGAAAGTCTCACATTGCTGGAGCAGGTGGTAAAATGAAGCATTCAGGGGTGAGGACAGAGCTTTGCTGTACAGGAGCCTCTTTGGGTTTTTCAGCAGTGAAAGGACAGCATGAGGTTTATGGCTCTGACGAATCTTCAGGTTGATAGTGTAGGAAATGGGACTAAAGGGAGGCAGGGAAGGTGGCGAGGCAGTCGTGGTGGTTTACTAAAGAGTGTGAGGAGGCAGGCCCGGCCTGGGCGGTGGCTGTGGGCAGGGCAGCAGGAAAGAGCTGGAGACAGGCTGGCCAGGGTGGTGGCCAGAGTCCAACGTGGACACCAGGGAAGGGGGCGGATGCTGAGATGTCTGGTTTCCAGGCTGGAGGACGAGGACAGAGAAGGGGCCAGCATAACGACACATGTGAGGGACTTCTCCAAAGCCTTCCGTAAGGGGAACAACAGGCCTGGCTTCCAGAGACAGCACTCTTCCACCACGAGGGTCCACTGTCTTCCCTAACTGTTCATCTAGAGAGAATCTGTGAAAGATCGAGGTAGACTAGGGCCGCTCAGGGGCAAGAAGGAGGCTCTTTTTAATAATTTCCAAGAGTCGTCACCAGGATGTTTTCAAACCAAAAGAAGAAATTACGGAAATCATGGTTCCTTGCAAAAATGCAACTTTTGACATGGGCCGCTGATTTTTTCAAGCCAGTAACGGGGGTGGCCTGGCTGATCACTCGGCACCAGGGGTCTGAACCATTTGGGCCATTTCTTCCCACTGAGAAATGGCTTAACCCAACAACGACTCTGAATGACTGATGCTGGACAGTGGCAGACATTCAAGAGGCCCCCGAGCAGGGTCTGAGCAGTGACACTGGTGGCCCAACTCAGGAAGGGGGTCTGTGTGCAGCGCTGCAGAGCCCCATGTCTGGCTGGGCTTTGGCGCCCAGCGGGGCGCAGCTTGTTTGTACCCAGGCAGCCGAGGAGGAGACAATGAGACTATTTCTTCCTCCCTGCGATGCCACCATCTCGACACTGAGGGCATTGATGGGCTGGTTACCATGGGAACCTGAGGCGGCCGATCCCATCCCACGGAGTATGAGGCTCCTGACAGCTGATGGCTATTCAGCCCTGTTCCTTGCAGGACTGGACAGGGGGACTCGTGCCTGCCACCAGGTCTTCAAAAGCCTCACAAAGCAGAGCTGCTAGGACATCAAGAAGACCTATGAGTTGATGGGATGACAGAACTCATGAGGTCTGAACCTTATATGATTGGATCCAGGGCACTGGTGGGGCACACGGGGCTCTCCGCTCAGCATGGCGCTGGTCTGACCAGGAGGGAGTCCTTACACACAGGCAGACACAGGAGGGGCTCCGTACAGTGGTGGTGAACCTATGGCATGCGTGCTGCAACGAGCTGCTTGTTATCACTGAAAGCTCTAAAAGGTTCACCAGCTCTGGATTAAGATAAAAAGCCCTTGAGTGGAGAAGGTTCAGTAACTAACACCTAAGTGCAGAAGCCTGATCTTACTCCTTCATAAAGGCTCGTGACCACTAACAGAGAACACATAACAAACTCTCAATAATAAATGAACTCATGTTCCCCAGCCACAGGCTGCCCTGGTGTGACTTCTCAGCCATCAGAGAGGTGGTGGAATTAGAATTGATCTCAGAAAGCATCCAGAGGACCAGCTTCACACTGCTTCATCCAGGAAGCCTAGATTTCCAGTGTTAGATACAGATGAGCCAGCAGTCAACAAATAAAGGGTAACAGGAACCTGAGAGCCAGGCAGAAGAGTAGTCTGCTGGGCTGAAGAGGTTCACCAGTGGGACCAACAGTCTGGCTGAGCCAGAAGGATGAGGGCTGGCCAGGAGGATGGGTAGACTATTCTAGAGAGAAAGGACAGCATAAGAAAGCCTAATGGGAAGCAAGAGCTGTAGTCAGGGTTGGGGTGGAGGGCAATGGGTGGGGCAAGAGGTCTTGAAGCAATACAGGCAGATAGGAGGCAAAGGGGGTCTCTGCCTGCCCTGGGAGGGTAAAGAGAAGCCTGTCAGGAAGGTAATGAGAAGGGCTTGGTCACAGATCAGATGGGAACCCAGAAGCAGGTGGAAGTAATGGTGGCTCCCAGGCCTCTGGCTCAGGCACCAGGGTAGAAGGTGGCCTCTTTCTATAGACAGGAACTCACATAGGGAGGAGGTCTGCAGGAAAGGGCCATCAGTCTGGCCAATAACATGTGGTCAGAGGAATCTGAATGTGGCATTCTTAGAGGACTAGAAAGGGTTGGGTTTACTTTTTCCATCCAGTATGGAGAGATGTTAGGTTTCAATGCTGGTGAGAAGGAGCTGGACTCCCTCAGACAGAACAACACTAATACAACAGGCGCCACTCTCTCTGTGCATGTGCGAGCGCATGTGCCAGGAGGAGGGCAGGAGGAAGGGTGGCTGGTGGGGTCTAGATAGGTTCCTTTGCCACTTATTCGTTCCTTTCAGTTCTTGAAAGGCCTACCCTTGGTCGAGAAGCAGGAACAAGGTCCAATCTGTCAAAGGTAATAAAGGCGGAAGGTGAGTCAAAGAGTGTCAGAACCAAGTTGGATGCAAGGCCTCATTAAACACCATTAAACAGGCCTGGTGCCACTTCCTGTTGGGCTGGTATGAGGTTTCTCAAACAAGAGAACCCATCACAGGAGACACCAATGGGAGCAAGCATGCACCAGGATTTCGCGTCAGTGCCAACACCAAGACAGTCTCAAGAACCAGGACAGAATCGGGCACCAGGGACAACGACTTGGAAACACATGTGCAGGGCACCAGGAGGAGGAGAGCAACAGGATCTGAGAAATTACTTTTTAGATGGCAAAATCTGTCAAGTGGTTCAGAGACTCAAAAGAGCTCAGGGTGTTCCCAGAATGGCAGAAAGTTGGTAGGTACTGCTCACCCCAAGTGCAAGGTCTGGAAGGGTTCTCAGTGTTTCCAGGCTCCCTGGTCCTGTCAATAGGTCCGAGTTTCCGATGTGCTCTTTTTGTTTCTGCCTAGAGAAGCCCAGACTCTTCCAGTGGATCAGTCGGCTGGGCCGTCTGCTCAGGCCTGACTCTGGGGCCGCCTCCAGATGCTGTCCTCTGGGGCCCTCCTGGTTCTACACACTGTAGTCAGCCCAGCCCCTATGACTCAGGAGGGCAGTTCACTCAATTCAAATCTTGTTAATTTAAATCTATGACAACTGAGTAAAGATGCTTCAAAATCCTAATCTTACCTGAGTCCTCCAGTTTACACCCAGCCCTCTCCCAAGCCAGCTGCACACATTGCCTCTTGGCTCAGAGCATAACAGCAAGACAGCCTCAGACCAAAAACCAATCTTGGGAACTAGGTTACAGGTGACTGCTATTCTGGGTTTCCTCTTGTCCCTACCAAGCCCCTGATACTCTGGCTGGAACAAGTTCTGGCCCATTATTTTAATACCTGGTTAAGGCTTCAGCTGGTTTTTTGTCATGAGAACAAGCCGTCTGCTGTATGACAATTTTCTTCTGTTGACAAATGAATTCCACAAGCCCACCTGAAATTCTGAGCCAGGTATGTCCTGCTCAGTAGCTATTTTAAGTAAAACTATTTAAAGCAAGTTCAAAATCATTTATGGCTCTTGGATCTTTTAGAGCCCTGGCAGACAGCCTGCCTTTTTATGTTCAGACTCCGAAACAACAAATTAGTTCAATACCCCAGGCAAAGCAAAAATGCAAGGGGAAGTACGGTGTCTAAGTGCTACCCTTCAGATAAACATCACTTCCAAAAGCTGCACATGCTGAGCACTGGGGTTGGTGTGTACAAGGTATCTCCCTGCATCCTTTTCACATGATCAACTTGCCTTTTCTCCCAGTCACCAATGTCAAAGGTAATTACACACAGGTGAGAGCCCCTCTGCCAAGACAGGAAAAAGAATCATGTTATAAGGAAAAGGGAATGGCAAGGAGCTGGAGTTCCTGGGCTCTGGAACCCTAGTGCAGCCCTGTCCGAGCAGCCCTGTGATCTGCAACTAGGCGTCCTGTTCCTCTGGGTCACCATTTCCTTGACAAGTGGATCAGCCAGCCCTGCAGGTCTACAGCAGGGGCTTCTTGACCTGGGCTCAGGGGCACCTGCATAGATGTGCTTCGGGTGATGCAGGAACATCATGGCACTTTTTGTTTTACACATATATGTCTGTGTATATGTATAGATCTATATGCACATATGTATACATATGTACATATGAACGTGTGTACACAGAGACACACGGCCACATGTAATGCATTCTAATACAAAGAAAAAGTATTAAATACCTAGATACAATTTTGGATATGATCTGTATATGTATTTGTACTTGAAAATAAAAAATATATTTAAAAATATGTATTTATATTTGTGCCTAGTCATCCCTCAATATCTGCAGGGTTTTGGTTCCATAACCCCTCAGACACCAAAATTCACATGCTTTATATAAAATGGTGTAGTATTTGCACAGAACCTACACACATCCTCTAGCATGCTTTAAATCCTTTCCAGATGACTTACCATAGCTAATACAATGGAACTGGTAGGTCAGTAATCATTACACTGTATTATTTAGAGAATAATGATAAAGAAAAGAGTCTGTACATGTTTGGTACAGACGCAATTACATTTTTTCCAAAAAATTTTTGATCCAGGGTTGGTTAAATCCAAGGATGTGGAACCACCAAAAACAGAGGGCAAATATGTGTATGTTAGGAATTCCAATACCACAGGTAAAGTTTGTCATTCCATGCCCCAGTTTCTTTCCCCTCTCCTTTCTCAGAAGCTATTACCAACCAGAATTTGATGGGGAACGCTGCAGCCCATGCTTCCAAGTTTTTACTACATCCATAAATAAAACAATATTGCTTTATGTCTTTTTTAAAGTTTACATAAATACCATTATACTATACATTTGCAAATTGCTCTTTTAACATTATTTTTGAGATTTATCTATGTAGTTAGTATCTTGGTTTATTCATTTATAACCGCTATATGGTGTACCGTGGTGTGACTATTTTGCTTTATTCCTCCAATCTTCCACCAATGGATATTTAAGT
>PVJO010011136.1:0-61091 GCA_004026905.1 Hystrix cristata
TTTCTAGTGAGTTTTTAATTTCTTGGGTATCTGTTTGGATCTGTTTCATGGGCTCCATTTCTTTGCTAAGTTGTATATTCAAATTTTCGATTGTTTTTCTTAGCTCCTCTGTTTTTTTATCTGTGTCTACCCTGAACTCACTAAGCAAATCTTTCATTATGTTGGTCATCTCTTTCCTGACCTGGTCTATTACCTCTAGCCTGATGTTCTCTATTGCTGCACCTATCTGTTTTTGAACTTCTGTTGCTATCATCTCTGAGAGTTTGGTTGGGTGTCTTCTGACATCCTCGATGTCATTGTCCTCTGTATTTATTCTGGTTGGGCTGGGGGTCTGGGGTTGCGTTTTGGTTCTATGTCTGGTCATTTTCTTTGTATACATAAGTACTTTACCCCTCTTAGTTTGTTCTCTGAGTTGGTTTGATATTTTCTTTGTATGATGTTACAAAAAGATAGGTAATAGCGTCCTCCTTGGGAATGTCTGTTTCTGCGTTTTCTTCTGGATATATGTGTTTCTTGGTTCTTATGACCTTTCGTTCTCAGGGTTATCTTCAATGACAAGGTCATGGTTGGCTCTATTTGGTAATGGTGAATTCAGAGAGAGGAAGGGAAAAGAAAGTAACAACAATAACAACAACAAAAAAAGCTAAAAGAGGGACAATAGGAGAAGAAAGAGGAGGTGAAAACAAACATACAGACATCAAAAAAAAAAAAGTGTGGGTGGGAAAACAGCAGCAGATAGTGTCTCCAGAGAGGAGGCCTAGATTTTATGCATGATGATGGGTTCAGACCCTGCCGGTACGCGGGCTGCAGTCTTTTGTCCCTAGCGCCGACCCTCTCACCTTAGCGGGGGAAATCCCTCAGTCAGGAGGCCCCGCTGGGCTGCTTTTGGGTGGCGGGGAAGGAACTGGGAAGCTCCCCGCCCTTGGAGATCGCAATGGCCTGAATTATGCTTTTAAAGACTCTGCCTTAAAATATGGTCATGGTCTAAAGTATTGGGGTCTGGACTTCAATTTTGAATTTGAGAGGAACACGATTCAGCCCATAAAAGGGGTCAAGATCCAGTGAGCTCCAAGTACAGGGGACACTAAACATGCAAGGAGCGCAGCACAGAACTCTAGCCTTTGGTGTGGACATATGGGGGACTGGTGACAGGGCTTGTGTATTCTCCAAAACCGCTGGGGCTACACTGAGCCCTGCACCTACTCCCACCCACAGGCTCGCTGGTCGGCCAGAGACTCTCAGACCATCCCGATGTGAGGAAAATTGGGTTCACAGGCTCCACGGAGGTGGGAAAACACATCATGAAGAGGTAAGTGGCTGGGGTGGGAAGAGGGAAAGGCCAGACTGGCCACAGTGCCTGGACACAGACAATCCTATCATGTGAGCTAGGTCCTGCCTCTCAAACTTCAGTGTGCAGCTATTCAGAGTGGCATGTTCAACTCAGATGCTGACTCAGTGTGTCTATGTTTTCCACGAGCCCTTAGAAGGCCTGTGGGGCTGCACCACAGAGTCCATTCAGACAACAGGTCCTGGCACCATGCTGCCTGATATGGTCCCATATAGCTCCCAGTCCTGCATGGCTGTTGTGTGCTTAAAGTAGGGCCCATCCGAATTGAGATGTGCTATGAATGTAAAATACACACTGATTTCAAAATTAAGGTGGGGCTGCAGTCCTTCAGCCCACCCATACCCTCTGTAGGCCCACTCAGCACAGCCTGGCTCCTATTCTAGTGCAGAACACAGTGTCCTCATTTGGTCCCCCCTTTGCTTCAAAGCTACCACTAATGTGGCTAACGAAATGAGCCTTCAGGATCAGGAAAGGCTGACAGTGTGGGCTGTGTGAGCTCCCAGTGGGAGCTGCTCAATTTCATTTTGAGCATCCTACAACAGGACAGGCCTGCCACAGAGCAAGCCTCAGGTTTCTGTGGGAGAGAGGGGCAGACTCTTGGATGGATGTGGAGAGGGGCAGTAACCATAAGGAGTCAGACCAGGCTATCTCTGTCCTGTCTCATGCAGCACAGTGCAAAGCCATGAGGGTGTTATGGGAACCACATGAGCACACACCTGCCAAGGTGAAGCTTGAGTTCCAGAAGTGGGATCAGGCATAAATACATAGTGGAGCAAGGAGTAGCTGGTAGATGCACAGGAAGGTGGTGATTTTATATGGAGTGATCAGAAAGGAACCCCTAGGAAGAGAACACTGCAGCAGGGGCCTGAAGGAAGTGAGTGATCCAGGATGCAGGCATCTTGAGACGAAACAGTCCAGAGGATGGAGGGCAATGAGAGCTTGCCTTGTGATTGGGTGTTGGAAGAATAGGAACGTGGTGATGGTGGGAGTGGGGAGAAGGTGCCAAACCTTGTTTTGTTCTTTGGAGTACAGTATGCTTTGGCCCCACCCTTGTCCTCCCTGTTGGGAGCCCCATGTGCTCCCAGGCTCCTGAGCACCAACCCCAGGCCTTTGTTTCTTTCAGCTGTGCCCTGAGTAACGTGAAGAAGGTTTCCCTGGAGCTGGGTGGGAAGTCGCCCCTCATTATCTTTGCTGACTGCGACCTAAACAAGGCTGTGCAGATGGTAAGGGTGGGGCCTCGGGAATGGGGTGGGAAATAGGACAGGGGATATGAACAGCCAAAGGGTACAGGGACAGTGGGAAACAGGAGGACCTTTTTCTGACTCCACAAAATCCCACTGTTTTTTTAGCCTCGGTAGACATGATTCCATTGAGTCCATTATATCACCATAAACATAGCACAGCAGGAAGGGGACTTGTGCCTTTTGAAACAAATTCTCCAAGAAGTTTCATAACCATCAAGACCATTGGGAGTAGCTGCATCAGGTGAAAACAAGAGCCGGGCTCTATTATCCTGAAGGAGGTGTGGCTGCTTTTTCTATCTGATACGAAAAACACCAGGCCCTGAGTCTTTGAGCCTGACCCCTCTGACGTTGAAGACTGCCCTGCTGGTAGCCATGTGCATAAATACTTGGTACTACCCCTGATTTGCTGAATAGCCATGGGCAAGTCGCTTCGCCTTGCTGGGCTTGTGTGCTCCCACCTGTGCAAGGGACCAGGACGACACCCACTTCTTACTGTTGCTGCAGGAAATGACATCTGCAGGGCTTAGAACCGGTATGGCACCTGCCACAATGGAAGTGTGGGGTTTGTTCTTACTGTTAATGTTGTCATTTTTGTGCCTTGGTCCCCTCTCCCTGCCTGTGGGAGCAAACTAGAAAAGCCACTTTCAATCAGGTGCTCAAATATCCACCTGTCAGCCTTTAAATCCCACTTGCCCTGGAGGAGAAGTGACACCCCAGTATGGTCATAAAAGAGAGTCTTAACTTCATTTGTTGGGGACATTGAGGGGGGCTGGGACCTTGTTCACAGTCCCCCAGTGAACCTATAAGTCCTGGGATCTTGGTCTTAATGCCAAGGCCAGTGCTGCTGGGCCCTGTGTAGGCCTGAGCCCTGTTTTTAGGGGCGAGTGCCAGCTTCCAGGAGAGCTGGGTCTGCCTTCCTCCCCTGTCCTCCCACAGAAGGCTAACCAGGTTTCCAGAAGCATATTCTGGGGTGTTTTTCTGAACTCCTGTCAGGAGTCCCTGGGCCTGGCTGCCCTTTCCTGGCCCTACCAAGGGAAGGCTTGTCACTGCCTGTACCTGACCCTCTGTGCAGTCACCCTTCTGCTTCCCACACATACTACCTAGCACCACTACAGTCAGCTCCAAAGGGCATAGAAGGCTCAGTGTGCAAGGGGTCCCAGGTGCACTCAAGTTCACTCCCTCTTGTTCTCTGCTGTCTACAGTGTGGACGTTGGCCTCAACCTCCAGCAGTAGTACTGAGGGCTCCATTTTATCTCCCTCTCACTGTATGGCCTGTGTCTTAGTGTCCCACTTCCCATACTGTCACCTCTTGCCTGTCCTCTCTAGACTAAGAGTTGAGTGGGGCACATGGGCCCAATGCTAGCTGGGCCTGGCCTGCAGGAAGACAGTAGGACACAGGCTCACCTCCCCTCCACATGAGATTGGTGACAACCTTGGTAGGGAGCCGGGGTAGGAGCCCTGGAGGCTTTTTAACCAAGCATTTTTGTCCATTCTCTGAAGGGGATGAGCTCTGTCTTCTTCAATAAAGGGGAGAACTGCATTGCAGCAGGGCGGCTCTTTGTAGAGAACTCCATCCATGACCAGTTTGTGGAGAAGGTGGTAAGTCCTGCCCCAAGGTCTCAGAGCTGATGGTTCAATGGAATCATAACCTAGGGAGCTGGAGGGGGGTCAGAGGAGGAGAAGTACAGCTGGGCAAAGTGGGGCCAGATCCTTCTCTGATTGAGCACAATCTACGTGGGTCAGGGAACCTATAGGGGTCCTGAGTCTTCACTGGTTTTTATCAGTTCCTCAAGAAACAGGAACCCCATGGCTCAAACTAACATAACCAGAAAGAGCCTGCAGAGCAGAGGTGTGGCTTGGTGATAGAACACTTGCCTACCACAAGGCCCTAGATTCTGTTCCCAGCACTACTAGAACAAAAGCAAAATAAGGACCTGTCTTAGATGGGCTCCTGGAAGTAGAGCCTGAGACAAGAGTCAGACATGTGTGGTTTGCTAAGGGCAGACTCTCAGGTGAAACCTGGAAAGTAGAAAGATCCAGGAGAGGTCAGAGACAGACTAGAGCAAGGACACAGTCTCAGGTCCAGTCTGTCTTTGACTTGATCCACCAACAGAAGCCCTGGAGCACAAAGTACCCCTCACAGGGGCCACCTAAAGTCAATCAGCCAAGCTTCAGTTTCCTGTGTCAGACTGTCCAAAACCATCAGCAGCTATCTCTCAGCCACTGGGGATGGCACAGGTGCTGAACATCATCTCCTGCTGAATTTATCAGATCAGTTAACCAAAACCAGAAGAACAGGATGGAGGCTTGCTTCTGGGACGAATGAGAGAGAGAGATGTTGGGATGGAACCCAAGGCCTCACACATGTTAGGCAAGCATTTTACCACTAAGCCACACCATAGCCTGGCTAACTTGACACAAAACCAAAAAGGGAAGTAACTACCCCCTTCAACTCTGTTAGAAAAGTTATGGACAAGGTTACCTGTTGGCACAGCCCAAGCCCCTATCCATCCTTGATCCTGGCAGCAATAATCAAGGCAGTGCTCTGATCAGCTCAGCTGCAGGCAAGAGCTCTCCCTCAGGTTGTGAAGAGCAGAGCTGAATTCCCAGCAGACATATGCAGAGATGCTGGAAAGACAGTCAGCAACCTGTGACCTATAGTGGTTAAGAAGCCAGGAAAAAAGAGAGGGCTTCTGTACTGAGGATGAGGCAGGGCAACTCTTAGGGAAGAATTTCTAGAGAAGATCTGTGTGTCAGTCAGCTTTCTATCACTATACCAAAATACCTATGATAAACAGATTAAAAGGAGAATCTATTTTGATCACTATGATAAAATACCTATGATAGAGAACTTATAAGGAAGAAGAGTCTCTTTTGACTAATGGTTTCAGAAGTATCAGTCCATGGTAATTTGGCTGTATTGCTTTTGGGTGTGATGGCACAGTATATCATGATACAAGCATGTGGCAAAGGAACTGCTCACCTCTTGACAGCCAGTAAATGGAGAGAAAGACATGAAGAGGCCACTATCCCAATATCCCCTTCAAGGTCACAAGGTCACACCCCCAGTGGCCTAATTTCCTCTTACTAGGTCTCATCTACTAAAGGTTCCATCACTTCCCAATAGCATGACCAGCTGAGAAGCAGTCTTTAACATGTGGGCCTTTGGGGGACACTTCAGATCTAAATTGTAGCAACCTGGTACTGGATCTTGAATAATAGATCAAAGTATGAGAGGCAATAAGGAAATGAGAGGACTTTCTAGGAAAGATTGTGGTAGCTTTTGGTGTGGAACACATGACCCTCAAGCCCAATAATGTGGTGCACTCTGGAAGACTGAAGCAGGAGGATAGCAAGTTCAATCCCAGTCTGGGCAATCTAGCAATTTAGCGGGACCTTATCTCAAAATTTAAAAATAAAATAAAAAGAAAAAAGGGCTGGGAATGTAGTTCAGTGCAAAGGCCCTGGGTTCAATCCCCAGTACTGGGGAAACAATGGCCCTCAAGACTGAATGGCTAGGAATAATAGCCAGTCACTTAGCTCACTATCCTGTAGGTGGTGGTTAGACCTGGGATTAGATTCATGCAACCTTCTTCATGCATCCGCAGCGCCTCTCCAGGTCAGCCAAGGCAGCTGGTGGCTTAGCCAGGATGGCTCTACTTTGCCTCTGTGGTTTTGCATTTTGTAGTTTATGCTCAGGCTGTTCAGACTAGGCAGTGGCAGGACTGCCAGGAATGAGGGGAGTTCAGATATCTCTTGGAATTCACAAAACATGGCTTTTGCCATATTCTGCTGGCCAAAGCACATCATGGCCAGTGCAGATTTGAGGAATGCTGAAACAGACTCTGCCCTGGTAGAGAGTCCTTTGTAGTGAGGGAGTCGGGTGGCCTGGCTGAACAAGTCCTGCCACTCTGAGGAGCCCCGGATTAGCTGGGTCAAGATACAGACTGGCCAAAGACTGCAAAGTGATCTTGGGGCGTGGGGGTCACCAAGTGGAGTATGGGTAAGACTGGTCCTGTCAAGGGGTCTGCAAAGGAGTCATACTGCCAAAGTATAACCATAGAGACCACAATTCCAGGACCAATTCTCCAGAGTCACAATCTTATATTAGTAAATGTTTTGTTACTACAGTGAAATACCTGGGGCAGGCTACTTTATAAAAAAAACAGGAGCTTATTTTAGTTAACATTCTAGAAGTGGACGCTCCAAAGTGCATGGCACCAACTCTGGCCAGGGCCCTGGGCTACATCATATCATGGCAGGAGTGTATGTCTATCTCTGTGTATCTATGTCGATTTGTGGACTTTATATCTCCGTCTCCATAGAAAGCCACCAGAATTCAATCACGAAGGTTCCACCCTGATGATCTAATGGAACCAGTTCCCAAAGGTCTCATCTCTAAACACTGTACACAGAATAAGTTCTCACCCTCTTGATTACCATTAATATACAATATTGAAAATTAAAATTCTGCATTAATTTGGGTTGAGTGAACAAACCATATTCAAACCATAATGTGTCCCATATATAATAAGTGAGTGCAGCATCCAGGACATTTAATAAGCTTGTTCTTTGTATCAGAAGAGACCGGAGAACAGTTTGAGTCACCAGCTCAGGAACAGAGAACAGGAAACAAAGGGGTGGGAGGGTTGGCGGCAGAATGGAGACCCTTCTAGAACAGTCAGGGGCATGAAGGAGCCCCAGTGGGAAGGGTGGTCCTGGATGCTCAAGCTCTGCCTGTGTCTCGAGCACTGTTGTGGAGTACAGAGTTTTCAAGGGGCTGAGTGGGGTTGAACTTGGAGGAAAAGGAAACGAAGAAGGAGAGGAGGAGACCAGTCCATCCTGACCATGATGTGATTTGAAGGGAGTGAGAGTGATGACTTTGATCTTCAGAACCCCTGGAAGGAGCCTGGGAGAAGGGAGAGAAATAGGGGAAGAGAACCCCAGCCTGGAGCCCAGAGGTCTGGCCTCTGCCTGGCTGAGGATTGTGTTCCTCCTCTTAACACCTCACCCCACATCATTAGATAACTTCTCTGTCACTTCCTTGAGGACATCCAGGCCTGCAACTCTAGGCAGCAAAGCCTAGACTCAAAGACATACACTGACATTTATGTTGGCTGAAGCAGCAGGAAGGGCTTCCTGGGAGAGGAGTAAAGATGGGTTTTGAACAGGCAGAAGTGTGAGCAGGGGTGCGTGGAATCGAGCATCAGTCCTCTGCACTCGGTGTCTGGCTCACTCTGACACAGGCTATTTCAGTGGGGCTGATATATTCCTGCCCACCTCACATCCTGAGTCCCTAGGACAAACACTTTCTGCAGGTCCAGGAATCTGGAGGCAGGACCAGTATGAGGCATCCCTGTGCCGTGCCCATGCCCTACCCCACCGTGGTCACAGACACCTGCTTCTCTCTTCTGCTCACCCTCATCCCTGTACACCTTTAACCCACAGCCCATCTGTCACTAGGCTTGGGGCTCCCCAGAGACTTTTATGCCTTTCCACATGGAAGACATCTGGGGTTTCAGCATAGAATGTAGGGCTGGGACCAGAATTGAAAAACCCCAAGAGTTGGAATATGCTGTATGGACTGTCTTCAGGGATGAGTAGTAGGTGCAAAAATGCAAATGTGGGAGGCAGATCAGATGATGATCACCCTCAGAAACTGGTGACGTCTGAGCCAGACCTGACTGAAGTACCTTGTGCAGGTGGAAGAAGTGAAGAAAATGAAGATTGGCAACCCACTTGACAGAGACACCAACCACGGGCCACAGAACCACCAAGCCCACCTAAGGAAGCTGTTGGAGTATTGCCAGTGTGGCATGAAAGAAGGGGCCACACTAGTCTGTGGTGGAAATCAAGTCCCTCGGCCAGGTCAGTCAGAGCACTCCTGGCTCACTTGGGTAAAATGAGGCAGCCAGGACCATGGCCTCTCATTCTGGCCCAGCTCTCACTGGAGATGGCTAATAGCCAGGTATCTGCACATCTTCAGGCCATACACCCCATCTGGACCCTTAGCTGGGGTGGGCCTCGGCTCTTTGGATACCTGCCAGAGCCAGGTGTGGGACTAGTGAGGTGAGGACTTGAGAACTATAAACAGTACTCAGGGCTGGCGTTGTTCTGTGCTGTACTGGACTTCGATTTCCACTGCTATCATGTATCCTTACAATTCTCTCTTCTTATGGATTCCCTGACACATGATTTCAGGATTGTTTTTCTCTGTCTTTAACTGTTGCTTCTCAGCAATTGCTTTTTGGGAGAAACTCCATCTGCCCATGCCCCTTCAGTGCAGATGTGTTGCCAGGTCTGCCCTAAGCTTTGAGCACTTCTGGAGACAGATCTGTTGCCTGTAGAGCCTCATCCCCTGCACTGGCTCACATCCTCCTAGTCACAAGTCTCAAAGCTCCACTCCAGTCCAAGCTTCTGAGGACATAGCCAGCTGCCAGCTGGACACCTTCACCTCATGTCTCCAGGCACTTCAGATGCAACAAACAGTCATCACAGTAGCTAACCTGACCTCCTACACACACACACCTGCTTCTCTAGAATCCTCTCTGACCAAGGCACCCATGCCAGGGGGCATGAGCCACAGAGATGGGCCCTTTGTGCTCCTTCCCCTTGCACTGCCTGCTCCACTGGGACAGGTGGCATGTCTGTCTTCCCCATCTGCTCCTACATGCCTCTCACCAAGCCTTGAACAATCTCTTGGTTAAATGATGGCATGGAGAGGGTAGGAAAGAAATCCCAGGCTCTTTTCTTTTTATGACCTTCTATTTTAAAATAATTCCTGTTTCTATTCAATGTGGGTATTTTCTCACACCTTGCTTCCACATCCCCACCACTCTGTGCTGGCTGTCTAGATCCTGTCTCATGGGAACCATCACAGCAGTCTCCTGACCTATGAACCCTGCTAGCCCTTCACTTACCCAGCTGCCTGGGCCCCCTCTCTCCAGTGTTCAGACACTTCAGCAGTAACCCATCCTCCTGCAGTGGCAAATTCACACTTCTTAACTTTGCACCCGAATGCTTCTCATGTTCTCTTGCTGTCTGTGCCACCAGACAGGGGTTCCCTGGAGCCAGGGACAGCATCACCAGGGTGCTAGCAGAGCAGGGATGGCAGGGTTTGGAGGTCTGTGAAGAGAGTATAATGAAGGCACTGTTCACAAAGCAGGGCGCAAAAAACAGTGTAGTCCCCAGAAACCGGTAACGAGAGGGAGCTGCCACCTCCATCGCCTAGCCCGAAGGAATTCAAGGAGGGCAGAGAGTTTCTGAAACTCAGGAAAGAGCACAACATGGGATTGGGGCTGCCTCTTTCTGGCCACACTCAACTGGAAGGCAGAAGACAAGGGAGCCTGGTGCTGAAGTCCACTTGTTAGGACCCAGAGCAAGCTAGAGTACAGGGTAAGGGGGGAGGGCCAGGTGGAGAAATAGCCCACACTGTCTTCAGGCAGCCTTGCGCTGTGGTGCCTGATAGCCTGCAGTGCATGATTGCCGAATGAATACTTGCCATTCTATGTAAGCCATTAGGCATTTGTACACAATTCACATCTTACAAATTGTAATTCATGTTAAAATATAATTTATAAATGTATAAAAAATACAGTTGTGTGCTGCATTTAGTTCAAAGGGTTGCGAGGAACACATAATATGATTGGGGTAGGAAAGCTGTTCACAGATGTTGGCATCCATCACATAGGTGCCATGACATTCCATTTCATGACAGTGGCTGGTGTGCCCCAGGCCCTGGCCACAGGTGGGGAGGCTGGGCCATTTGGTACTCCACCCGCCTGCATGCCACGGCCTTGTCTCCCCTGCAGGTTTCTTCTTTGAACCAACCGTTTTCACGGACGTGGAGGACCACATGTTCATAGCCAAGGAAGAGTCCTTCGGGCCCATCATGATCATCTCTCGGTTTGCTGATGGGTAGGGAATCTGCTTACATTTCTCAAGGGGCTGATTCTTTTCTCTGCATTGCTGGGTTTTTACATGAGCTTTGGGAGGTGGCCCATGGGCATCTAGGAGAATTCAGACAGGGAAGAAGCAGGGAACACAACCCGTGAGGCCTGCAGAGGCTTCCTTACCCACTGGGGGTACTCCCCCACTGCGAGGAACCCCTGGTGCTGAAGAGGGCTTCAGGTCCCACGCTGAGCAAAAGGCATTTTCCTCTTGTCCTCTCCTCCCGCTACGTGTCTCCCTGAATGTGTCTTACAGCCTGTTGGCTACTGTTCTGGTGGTGTATTGCCCTGTACTAAGCCACCCCAAAACCGAGTGGCTTAGAATAGCAACAGTTATCTGTTCACTTATGACTCTGCAGTTTAGTCAGGATTGGATGGATGACCCCATCACTGCTCTGTGCCATTTCCAAGTGGCTGTGCTTATATTGGCTCAGGAACCCCTACAGGCTCTCTCTGGCCTGGCAATGGAGTCCTCACAGAGGCCAGTTACGGTTTACAAGCCTCCTTGCTGTCTGCCCTCAGAACCCCAAGAACATCTCTGCCACCATATCCTGTCAGTCAAGTGTGCATCAGGGACAACTAGGCTTAAAGGGAAGGAATAGACTTCACATGTAGTGGAAGGGGGCAGCAGCAGTTTGAACACCACTTGCCCTCCCCACCTTCTTCTCCTGGCTATCCATTGTTCAGGCTTACCACTGAACAAACTGCAAAATGGTACCTCATCCTCAACTTCTACTACCAAACAAACTGTCAAAAAAGAAAAAAAAAGAAAAAAAATACTACTGAAATTGTCAGTATAGGCTGATTTCATTAGAATAAGAGACATCACTGCTATCTACCGAATACTTCATAAGTCTTCAATCTTTGCTGTCTGGTGAATGCCCAGCCTGAGCGCCCACCTTTGCCTTTCCCTGTGTAGTGGGCTCTGTTCCCATTTGTAAAGTGAGGGATTGTCCTGATGACCCCAGGGTCCTGGGTGGTCAACCCTGGGTAAATCTGCCCCTCCTTTTTCACTTCCTTCCCTTTTCCTTCCTTCCTTCCTTCCTTTCCTTCTTTCCTCCCTTCCTCCCTCCCTTTTCCCTTCCCTTCCTTCCCTTTTTCCTTTCCTTCCTTCCCTTTCCTTCCTTCCTCCCTTCCTTATTTCTTTTTTAAGACAGGGTCTTGCTATGCTGCCTAGACTGGTCTTGAAATCCTGGGCTCAAGGAAACCTCTCACCCCAGCCTCCTGAGTAGCTGGGCTACAAGTGTGTGTTGCCGTGCCCAGATCTCTCCTCACTATACTCTGCTCTTCTCTAGTCTGTCCTCTATCTCCTCAGACTTGCTTCAACCCCAGGACTTTTTCTCCTTTTTAGGCCTTGTGTGGTAAGGAGCTTGGAGTGGGCCTGGCTCAGCTTTGGGAAAAGAGATACTAGTTTTTCTTCATCTTGTGTCCAGGGCTGAGGCCCCTTTGAACTTCCCTTAGGGAGTTCTTGGATTTTTCCACAGGGATGTGGACGCCGTGCTGTCTCGGGCCAATGCCACAGAATTTGGTCTTGCCTCTGGAGTCTTCACTCGGGACATCAACAAGGCCCTGTATGTCAGTGACAAGCTTGAAGCAGGCACTGTGTTTGTCAACACATACAACAAGACTGACGTGGCCGCTCCCTTTGGAGGATTCAAGCAGTCTGGATTTGGCAAAGATTTGGGTAATCTAATCCTGCCTGCAGGGTTGCTTTCATTAATTCATTCAACAGACTTCTGTCACTGAGTGCCAATCCCTGTTCCAGGTGCTGGGTGTCACCCTGAACAGAGTAGCTATTAGGTGATCACTTCTTACTGGGCAGGGACAAGCAATAATTAAATTAGTGAATGAGATCTTGCAGAGAGGGAGGAATGCTGGGAAGAGGGCAGGAAACATAACCTGGGAGCAGACTCTAGCCACAGAGAGTCCCTCCATGTGGGTGACACTGCTCTAAGACCCAAGGGACAAGGTGGCATTGGCCATAAAGCCGGGGGCCCAGGGACATGTTTAAAGCAGAGAGAGCCAACTTTGGTCTTGGGCCTGCAGAGAGGCTTGAGTGGTTGGTGTTGGCGAGGGCAGGGAAGACAAAAGGCCTGAGAGGCAGGCAGCACCCAGATGTTGGGGGCCCCAAAGGCCACGGTCAGGGGCTCAGGCTTCAGCCTCAAGGGGAGAAGGAGCTTCAGGTACCAGTGAATGTTCACAGTCACCCAGTGTAGGGATGACATCGCTGGGGAGTCAGCAGACTCCAGGCTCACACAGACCGAGGGCATGCCCCACATCCTGGGTGGAGGGAGCATGGTCCCGGCACTCCTCTTTCCCTGGGCTGCTCATCCTACTGTCTCCATCCTGCCACTGTGGAAGCTGATGGCTGGGCGCTAGACAGGTTCGACAGGCAAGCTTGGCAAGGACTGGGGAAAGCAGCGTGCTGTCTCGGAGGGCCTGTGGTTTCTTTCCTCACACTCAGGTGCCTGCTCAAGGACTGCAGGGAGACTCAAACTGAGGCTGGCGTCCAAGGGTGCTGTTTCATAACCTCCTATCTTTCAAGCCCCACAGGAACCCTGTGTGCCTGTGAGACGTGCCCTAACCGCACTCCACAAACCTGACACTTCTTGCACATTCACCTGTGCCAGAGGGCACACACATGCAGGTCAGGCACGCCCACTGTCCTTGTTGGCTGCCTCCTCTGCCTCCTTCCAGGACACCTTCCTGGTGCCCACCATGAGAAGCCATGAGGCCCATCACCATCCAGGGACAGCTGTGGGTGCCAAGGCCCTAAAATGTGATCATGGTCACGTTCGACTCTTTTCCCCGAGTTGCCCTGGCTGTCTTCCCACTCTGCTCCCTGTGTCCTGTATGGAGGGGACCTGTAGGCCCTGGGACAGGCCCCCAAGCCAAACATTTCAAACACCCCACCTGAGGTGGGCCAGCTATACAGAGCAGCAGCATTTGGGGGAGCGCCACTCCTGGGAGCAGCTGTACCTGGTGGGGAGCTCTCAGACAGCCCGGGGCCACCCGCATTGTCATGAGGCTGAGATGCCCAGCCACAAAGTACTGCCAAGTGCCAGGTTCCTCAGGGTCCTTCAGGGCATCCCTTTCCCCAGCCGTAGCTTGTTCCGGAGGTAACTGTGGCAGCAGTGGGGAGGAGATGGGCCACAAGGAAACACTAAGATGGTTTCCCAGCTTCCCTCCCCCACCTTCCCCTATCACAATGGAGTAGGAGCTGGGGAAGGTTCTAGAACAGTTATTCCAGATTGGGTTTGTATCCCAAGCCTGCACTGGCCCCACCTACCTGTACATCACTTTCTCATCAGCAGTTGGAGTGAGCCAGGGCCATCCTACATGTTTGCTCCCCATGAGATAGTACATGTGTTACACCTAGAATGGTGTGCTGCACCATTTGTCTTGCAGGAGAGGCGGCTCTGAATGAGTACCTGCGGGTCAAGACAGTAACTTTTGAGTACTGAAGAAGGATCTCTGGAAGAGGGAAGACAGAATGCCCATGGTGTCCCTCATCCCGCACAGCCCTGACCTGCTGCCAGGGTGCCCCCACCAGTCAGGGTACACACACCACCACCCCTAGCAGCTGCTGAAGCCCTCCTTCCTGTTTCCCCATCTGCACCATCTGGGACACACTCTGAATGATCAGAAGTGGCCCGTGGCAGGGAGAGGAGCGGGCTGCAGGGAAAATAAAGGTTCCAAGTACAGGCAACCTCTTCCTTGTGTCTCCACTCTGTCCAGAGTACACCTGGGAGTCGTGTAGTCACATCGACTCTTTGGCACAAGCTGTGTTGCTTGGCCTTGGGAGATCCAGACTGGCCGTGGAGACATGGAAGGTAATGCAGGTGGTCAATCGGACCTCCACAAAGTAGGTGCTGAACAGAGGGGCAAGAGAGGTTTGAGGGCTAACCTCCGGGAAATGTAGGAGGAAGCCGGTTTGGAGGTGGAAAGCCTGAACTGTGTTGCAGTTCAGTATCTGCAGAAGTCCCTGCCCTCAGACCTGGGGCAGCGCTCTTGTCTTTTGCAATGTTTCTCATGGCTTTCCCTCAGCCGAGGGCACCCTCTGTAAAGCCTCTGTCTTTCTTGTACCCCCATCCATGGGGTGGGGCTTCCCCTCTGCATCTTCATCCTGTAGGTCCCAAACAGTACAATACAACCTACCTACTGTTGCCTCGGTTTCCCCCACATATTCGCACCCCTCTTTGCTATGCATAGCTGTGATGCATTGCTATGACAAGGCTGCAACTTTTCACAAGAGCTTTGTGTGTGGGTACTCTGTGTGTGTGTGTGTGTGTGTGTGTGTGTGTGTGTGTGTTATGGAGTTAAGGATACTCCGTGACTAAGCTACATCCTTAGCTCCTCTTATTTATTTATTTATTTATTTATTTTTGTGGTGCCGGGGATCGAACTCAGGGCCTTGTGCTTGCAAGGCAAGCACTCTAATCACTGAGCTAAATCCCCAGCAAGCTCCTCTTATTTTGAGATAGGGGAGTGGTCCTCACTAACTAGCCTAGGTAAGACTTGAACCTGTAATCTTCCTGCCTTAGCCTCCCAAAGTTCTGGGATTATAGGCATGTTCCACTTTGCCCAGCTTTGCAGAACTTATTGAAGTTCAGCAAAAAAATGACAGTTTCTGCTCTGTGTGGCTACTCAGAGCCCCAAAGCTTAGACCTTTGCCAGACCCCATGGAGAGAATGCAGGACCTGTATCCCACCTACCTCAGAGAGGGAGCCAGATAACCCCACCAAGAATTCCCGACTTGTCCAGTCTCAATTCTTGTTGCCTACAGAGGGAAGAAATGTGCCTGTTGGGCTCTTTGCTACCTCAGAATTGATATCTACTGGGATTACTGGCAATGGAGATGGGCCTCTTGTTGAGAGGAAGTCTTTTCCCCTTTCCCTAGGGAAGAGGACTTGCCTCAGCATGGATCACCTACACCTCGGTTGGCGCTTTCCTAGCTCTGGTTTTTGGGCCTCAAACACCCCAGGGCTGAAGTCCAAGGGAATGTAGCCTTTCCTAGGCCCTGGACCAGTCCTGTCACGCTCTTCCTAACCAGAGGTGGAAGCCTGCCAGCATCCCAAGGGCCCAACCCTGGCTGCCCTGTAAACATCACTTCATGAAAGAAGAGCAGACAGAATGTCAGTGCAGGCCCATTCAAACTCAAACAGAGCTGAGAAGCTTCCTCAGACAGATACACAAAGAGCTCAGTCTTAGCCAGGGCAGCCTGCTGCTGTTTTACTTGGGATCTCTGGTTTAGATGCACAAAACTATACTTTTAGCTTTCTATCCTCTTTTCCCTTCAAGAATTCCCTGGAAAGTATATAAAATGTAGGAGTGTTAGTTATGCCCTGATTTCATTTTCTTTGACCTGTTTTTAAGTCATAGGACCTTCATACTTCACCTGGGCACATGGTTACCCAGGAGAAAGAATTTCCTAGCCTCCTTTGCAGCCAGCTAACAGTCATGGAACCAAGTTCTAGTCAAGAGAAAGTGAGTGGATATGATCAGTGCACCTTCTGACACATGTGCTACAGAAGGGGCTCATGCTATTGCCCTGAGCTGACTGGAAGCAGGCTCAGTGGACATGGAAAGGAACATCTTCCAGCTCGGCAGGTATGGGCAGCACTATGGGGTGTGGGGGATGGAGGAAGCCTGAATCCCCAACATCATGAAGGTGCATCTCCTCCAAAGGTGATTTACTATCAGACTGTCACATGACAGGTAGCTTTATCACTGTCTTTTTGTGGTTTTAAAATGCATTCGTGTTCTACCATGTAAAGAGAAGGGTTTAAGGTAGTTTAAAAGTAAAATAGAAAAGTATATGTGCCTATAGTCCTGTTGTTTAGGAGACTGAGGCAGAAGTATTGCTGGACCTCAGAAGTTCTGGAACATACTAAGACCCTGCCTCTTAAAAAAAAATGTGCATACACACACACACACACACACACACACACACACAATGAATCAAGGGCTAGGGCAAAGTGACAGTGAGATGAAATCAGGAGTGAAGTTATTATCAAAACTACTAACTGTGGACTGCAGGTGTAGCTCAGTGGTAGAATACTTGCCTACCACGCAGGCGGCCCTGGGTCCAGCTCCCAGCACCACACACAAAAAAGCGTGATAAAGTGTACTTAATATAAAATTGACTACATTAACCTTTTTTGTTTTGTTGGTTTTTTTTTTTTGGCTTTGTTTTTTGAGACAGGATCTTGCCATATAGTTCAGGCTGGCCTTTAATTCACTATGTAGTCCAGGCTCGCCTTGAACTTGTGGCAGTCCTGCCTCAACCTCCTGAGTGCTGGATTACAGGCGTGCGACACTATGTGTGGCTCTTAACAGTTTTTAAGAATGCAGTCCCAATGTTATTAAATACCACCACAGTCATCCCTCACCCTGCCAGGTTATCCTGCAAATTTCAAACTCTTTCAAGCAGAGACTTTTAATGTTCAAGGCAAATGAGGTGATTCACACAACTGAGATTTCACTTTCAGCTCAGAAAAAGATACACATTTTACAACTTAAAATCTCTACCCTTTTACTATATGACTTTTACTATGAGTTAAAAGTTTTAACAGGGACGGGGTATAGCTCAGTATTAGAGTGCTATCCTAGCATGCATGAGTCCCTGGGTTCCAAACCTCTCACCTTACAAAAATAACTTTTAGCAAATCCTGCAGTGATCTCATCCTAGCCCATTGTTTTATATAAAGCTTAATATGTTCCATAAACTATTTAATGTTCACCACAAGTTTTGTAGCCCTGTACTGACATTTCTTTGTCTTCATATACTGCTAGCCTCCAAACATGGACATAACCCAGGCCTTCTGGCCCTTTGCAGGGCAATAAGAAGAAAGATCCATGTCCTGTGAGGGACCTGGCTGCACCTGGGCTCTCTCGTCGACTCTGGAAACTGTCTGGCTTCAAATCCTTTTTCCTTTGCCAGCTCTTCCTCAGTGTGCAGTCAGCTAAACCTATCTTTAGTGTCAGGGTCAGTCTCCTTAGGCCCTTCGAATCAGGTGCTGAGGGGGATTCCCAGCTGTCTGGGGGTGCTGTCCCTGAGGAGTGCAAACCAGATCCACAGGGGCAGCGGAAGCTGGGTACACATGAGTTGGGGAGGGACTATGCTAGGTCCTAGAAGCTGGACCATTTACTGTTGACATTCCCACCTTCCTCCAGAGAGAACCAGTTTTGCCAAGGCCATTGCAGAATCCATCCTGGAGAGGTGCCGTAAGTCTTTTCACTGGCTGTTGCCTTTAGGCAATTTGGGAGTGGAATTTTCTAGGTCTTGTGGTGGGAGGATTTCTAATTAGGGAGAGGTGCTCCTAGATGTTTATATCTGACACGGCCCGACACTGGTGGACAACCTGTTCTCTCATCTGAAAACAGCTATCGTAATGCACCTTCGGCCTGCTTCCCAGGCCTGTCATCATCATGATGCAATGTCATGGATATGAGCATGTGTTTAAACTTCAAGTAAGATGCAAGGTGTTATTACCATTGAGCCGTGAAATTTATGTTCATGCTCATGGTTTTGCAAATTACAAGTTGGTTCCTAATGATAGTATTGTCTTCCTTCCCGAGGGCTCTCAGGGAGAATGCACCAAGGCTGGGTAGTCTGGGCCTGGTGTTGGGCTGGGGCGGTGATTTGCTCCAAAGAGGATCCACTGATCTGGCAGTACAAACAGTAATGATGGACACATCCCCCTGTGTATGAGAATGAAGGCCAAGGCAGCCTTTGCATTGCAGCTGGACAGGCTGTGGGGGTGAGTCCTACACCAGCCCTGGGATATGCAGGATGCCAAGTAGGGAACACTAAGGGGCAGCCCCAGGGGCCTCTGAGATGTCTTTGGAATCATCAGAAACTAAACTTCATTCCTTGGTATTTTACTGTTTTGTGTGTAAATTTTATATTTTAAATTTAATTTCAAAGAACAGATAATCCAGAGAGCAGTCATTTGTTTTTGTTTTTATTTTTGTTTTCTTGCTGCTGAGGACTGAACCCTAGGGCTTTATGCATGCTAAGTACTGGCGAACTACACCCAGCCCCAGCCGGTCTTTTCATTGGTACTAGATTAACCAGAGATGCACCTTCCTTAAGCACATGTTCATAAATTCTTTTATGCTTGCTCAGGAGAGGAAATCTGATGTCATGGAAAGTGATGTCTTTAGACTCAGGGCAGAGTTTGAATCCCTGCTGATCCACTGAAAGCAGTGTGGCCTTGGGCAAATGGAGTAACTCTTTGCTACCTCATCTATGAAAAGGGCAGACAGTCGCCTTAAGGCTATGTGAAGGTTAGCAGTGATGTACAGAAAGCACAGCACAGCCAGAGTCAGTGCGTAATGATCCTATTTTCACTCTTCATCATGGCACCTATCCACCGATTTGTGTCATCAGCAAGTGTCCTAGGGTGCCATAAAGGGGGCCTGCTGGTCCCCCAACCTAGGGGTACACCTGCTTGCCTCCTGCCTGAATCTAGTTGCCTCTGCCTTTGATGATTCTGCAGAGGTCTTTCTCTGAATTGCCAGGGGACACATGTCCTCTGGAAGCAGCCCTCACCTGAAGACGGAAGAAAGGAACTGACATTTAAATACTGCTCCCCTCCTTCAGGTGGGATATGTCTGAGGTTCCCAGAATGACTGAGCTCCAGGTGCCCACAGTGATAACTTCCTTGAACGTGAAATTTTATTGACTGTCTTTCTTTCCTTGTCTCACTACTTCATTCCTTGACCAGTGTTGTCTCCCAAGAAAACTACTGGCACAAAATATTCAAAATACTTTAAGGGCAAAAAAAAAAAAAATTCAAAATACTTGTCTCAAGGTTGCTGTTGCTTCTAGGCTGTTGTTGCTCTCTCCCTGCTTCCCTCTCTCCTTCATTTGTTTATTTACTCTTTCCTCTCTCACCCTTCCATGCTCTCCAACCTAAAGCAAGCATCTGATGTATATTTGTGTTAGTCAACTTTCCATCACTGTGACAAAATACCTGAGATGAACAATTTAAAAGGAAGAAATGGTTATGGTTTCAGAGAATTCAGTCCTTGGTAACTTGGCTCCATGGCTTTAGGCCTGTGATGAGACAGCAGACCATGGAGGGGAGCACATGGAAGAGCAAACCTGCTTACCTCATGGTGACCAGGAAGCAAAGAGTGAAGAAATTGCCAGGGTCCCAATATTGCCTTTGAAAATATGCCCCTAGTGACTAACTCCCTTCCAGTATGCCCCTGCCTCCTAAAAGTTTCATCCCTACCAAGAGTGCCACAGGCTGGCTAACAAGCCTTCAACATATGTACATTTAGGGGTGTATTAGTCAGTTTTCCCTCACTGAGGCAAAATGCCCAACACACACAACTGAAGAAGAGAAGTTTGTTTTGGCTCACAGTTTCAGTGGATTCAGTCCATATCAGCTGGCTCCAAGACACAAACAGCATTGCAGAACAGCATGGCAAAGGAAAGCTGTTTACCACATGGCGGCCAGGAAGCAGAAAAAAAGGGGAAGACCTTGGGATGAGAATATGCCTTTCTAAGGGGGCATCCAATATGGCTCACTAGAAGGAGGAATTGCATCAGAGTTACTCAGAGAAGATTCATTGAAAACAAAGGTACTTTGAAGTGCAGGAGGAACTTAAACCCTGACATAGAAAATTAACATGAAAGATGATATATGTAGATCAAGCCAAGTATCTGTATAGTTGAAAAGGGGACGTGGCACTGCCACAGCTGATCCACACCACCCCTATGCTCACTCCTCCAGGGAGTAGGCATCATAAGAGCATCCCAAATTGCCTGAGGGAACGAACAAGTGCTGCATAGGCTAAACTCCTGGGACAGACCTTGCATATACCAGCATCTTCTCCTTACCAGCACCCCCAACACTTAACTCTGCATATACCAACCCCTTTGTCTCATCACCCACCTCCAAACACTAGGGAATATTACATCTTTGTGGACTCCTCCCCTGTGCCCACCTCAGACAAGGGGTACCCACTAGCCTCTGGGTCTGGGCAGGGAGAGGAACTTGAGTGTAGAGTCTCTAAGCCAATTCAGGGTAATGTCAGATTCTGCCTGCTGGCTGACAGGGTTCTTAGGACTGACTCTGTTCAGGATTTGAGTACAAGAGAAAAGAGGAAGCTGGTGAGGCTGCCTGCCTTCAGACCAAGGGAACTGTGTGGGCGCTCAGGCTTAATGACATAGCTGTCATGTGGGAATTGCAAGTATGTTCTCTCATTGGAGTTTCTCTGGGTCCCTGCCCAATTTTTTTTTTTTTGGTAGCTTTTCTTTCCTTTTTTTTTTTTTTTTCCTCTTCACTTTTGGGCTTTGATTTAATTATTATTTTCACTCTCTCCTCTTCTCCCTATTCCTTTTCTTTAATTCTAGTTTCTGTAGCAGGACTATTTTCTTACTTTTTTGTGGTTTCTCCTATTTTTAAATTTCTTCTTTTCAAGTTTTTCCCCTTATAGTCTGCTCTCCCTGTCATTCCCATCTTATCTCACATTAACTTTCTGTCCTCTCTAGTCCATTCTGTTTGCTCTTCCCTATCTTCTCTAGTCTCTTGGCTTTTCATTCCTCCTCTCCACCTTACAAGAACACAGATACATGGACAGGTCTTGACAACCACACAGCCTTCTTCAATCCCAAATTATACATCCCTTCATGTACATCCTGCTCCTATCCCACGAATATCTTCTTAAAACCCTCATCACTAACCCTTCATTCCAACTATAACACACCTCCAACAGAAGCTGGCCCCCATCTAGTTCTTTTTTACTATGTATTATTTATCTTATCCACCTCTTCTACTTATTTAACACTCCTCTTCTACCCATCCTTCCATATCTTCCCTTCCCATCTACTTCCACATTGCAGACTGCTAATAACAATATAGTATAGTACATATGCAGTACTGGAAAAGGAGAAATTTTCGTCAGAAAATGAAAAGGCATCCTCTATTCCTGGCAGAACCAATATTGTCAAAATGCCCACCCTCCTGAAACTGATACATAGATTCAACACAATCCCAATCAAAATACCAACATCATTCTTCACAGAACTAGAGAAAACGTAGATTCACAAGAGAGCCAGAATAGCAAAAGTGATCCTGGGCAGCAAGCATGAAATAGGAGGTATCACAATACCTGAATTCAAGTTATACCACAAAGCTACAGTAATAAAAGTGTCATGGGCACAAAAACATACATGGGGAATGGAGTAGAATAGAGGATGCAGAAACAACCTCAGACACATTCAGCTATTTGATCTTTGATAAAGAGGCTAAAAACATATGTTGGAGGAAAGATAGACTATTTAGCAAATGGTGCAGGAAAAAAATGGCTATCCATATGCAGAAGACTGAAGCTGGACCTACCTACGTTTCTCACCATATGCTAAACTAAAATCAAAGTGGATCAAGGATCTAAATATTAAAACCAACTCTTAACCTATTGGAAGACAAAATAGGTAAAACTCTTGAAGTCTTAGGTGTAGGCAAGGACTTTCTGAACAGAACTCCTATTGCACAAGAAACAACAAAGAATCAATAAATGGGATTATATCAAATATAAAAACTTCTGCTCAGCAAAGGAAATAATCCTCAAAATAAAAAACCAAATCAAAAGATGGACAACTGAAATAAATAGACACTTCTTAGAAGAAGTACAAAAGGACAATAAATACATGGAAAAAAATGTTCGAAATCTCTGACCATTAGAGAAATGCAAATTAAAACAACACTGAGATTTTCTCTTATGCCAGAAAGAATGGCTATCATCAAGAAATCAAATAATAATAAATACTGGCATGACTTTGGTGAAAAAGAAATCCTTCTATATTGTTGGTAGAAATGTAAAGTAGTATAGCTATTGTGGAGATCAGGATGGAGATTTCCCAAAAAGCTAAAAAGAGAAATTCCATTTGACCCAGCTGTTACTCGCTTTTAGGTATTTTCCCAAAAAGAGCTAAAGACATCACATTATTAGTGATACATGCATCCCAATGTTTATAGCAGCACAATTCATAATAGCTAAATCTTGGAAATAGCTAATATATCCATCAACAGATGAATGGATAAAGAAAATGTGGTATTTATACACAATGGAATATTACTAAGCTATAAAGAAAGATAAGTTTCAGACATTTGTAGGAAAACGGATACTCCTGGAAAACATAAGTTTAAGTGAAATAAATTAGACACACAAGCTTAAATACTGTATGGTTTTTCTCACTCAAGTTATCCATGGTGCAAAGAAAGTGCAAAATACAAAATTGATAAAAGGAAATAGGGAGATAGATCTTTTGCAAATGGGAAGGAAGCTGAAAGACCAAGGGTGAGGAGTGGGAGGAAGGGGAAAGGGACATGAAATTATTTAAGATGTGTCAGGTTCATGTATCAGCTACTCACAATGAATGTAATCAATATTGCAAACATGAACAAAAAATAATAATTATGAAAACAGGGAAAAGGGATCTAGAAAAGGAGGGAAGGATGGGGGAGGAGAAGGGGAATAAAAAGAATCAAGACATGTTAAGTACATGTACCCACTACATAAGATGAACGTAAATATTATGTACTACAAACATACTAAAAAAATCAAATATATTTAAAAATAAGCAAACAAACAAAAAACACCCTTCCAGGTCATGGCCCCTTCCAGGTCTTTCCAACCAGGCCACACCTCTGAATATGAGATTTTTCAGGGGACATTTTAGATCTAAACCATAACAGTATCTGTGACAGGTTGGGAATCCAAGGGTGAATGACAGTCTCTTGCCTTGGGGAATTCATAGCCTGAGAGGCAGTAATATCCAACCTAATACAGTAGTTCCCTCTTGTCCTCAAAGAACACCTTCCAAGAACCCCTATGGATGCCTGAAACCTCAGATAGTACTAAACCCTTGAGAAAATGCTTTTTCCTATACATACCTATGATAAAGTTTAATTTATAAATTAGACACCATGAAAGATTAACTACAATAACTAATAATAAAACAAAAAAAAGTAACATGATAAAAAGGTTATTTAAAACTCAGGAATTATTTCTGGAATTTTCCATTAATCTTTTGGGACTGGTGTTGACCATGGAAAGTGAGACAGTAGATAAAGATAGATTATTGCATAGTGTGATAACAGACTTACTATGTGCTGGGAGGCTGAGAGAAAGGAGGCCCACGAAGGTGTGTTTGACATTTTCTGGGGCCGACAGTTCTGAGCAGTCTTGAAGGAGGTGATGCAGCTGTGAAGGAAGCCGCCTCTCACTGTTGCCGCTGAAGGGAAGGCTGAGTGGCAGCCCAGGGGCTGGAGGGCTTATTGTATAAAGAAGCAGAGGGCCCTGAACTTCACAGTCTTTTGTGTGGTCAGTCTTGTGGGGTCAGGCCATTCTCCATCACTCCTGGAACAGCCATCATACCCATGTCATGTGAAGTGAAGTCAGGGTTCAGCCTTTGCCCAAGAGGTCCACCTCCTGGAAGTGGAGGGGCAGAAAGAAGGGAAGCTAATCTCAGGCAGCCCTGGGCTGCCACCAAACTGAAGCCCATTTGAAGAAGATGAGAATAAGCCAAGAATACAAAGTGGACACTGTGGAGGAAAAGTGACATCAGGAAACTGGAACAGATGTGAGGAAAGCTGTGGGCTGGGTTAGGCCTGCTTGGATGCCCACATTGACCTATCTGACTGCCCCTTTTTCTCCCCACTCCCCACCTTTCCCAGGGGTTTACCAGGAGCCTGGAATTATCTCTACATAAAAATTTGCAGCAAGCATGTATTGAACTCTCACTATGTATGAGGCGCTGTGCAGAGAACTCTGCATATATTGCTCCATATGAAGTAAGCACTGAGGTTATAACCACTCTATGGGTAAGAAACTTGATAATTTAAAGATATCTCAGTGTGAAAATATGAATCCCCCCAAGCTGCCATAACAAAATACCAAAAACTGTGGCTTAAACAACAGACATTGTCTTTTCACAGTTCTGGAGGCTGGCAGTCTCCCATAGTTTGGATCTGGAACATCCCTGCCAAAGCCTATGTGTTAAAAGTCTCGATCCTCAGCTTGGTGCTATTGTGAGATGGTGAAACTTTTAACGGATGGACCTAGTTGAAGGCCTTTTGGTCACTGAGTTGCGCCCTTGAAGGGGACTAGTCCCTTTCTCTTTTGTGTCCCAGCCATGAGGTTGATTATTTTACCATGTGCTCCTAGCGTGATGTGCTGCTTTATTCCACTACTGAAGTAAATGGATCAACCAATTATGGATTGAAACCTCCAAAACTGTGAGTCAGAATTAACCTTTTCTTTTTATAAATTTGTTATCCCAGGTATTTTATTACAGTGATAGAAAGCTGACTAACACAAAGTCCAAGAGCAAGGTGCCAAGATGATTATTTCTGGTGAGGCTTCCTTTCCTGTCTTGCAATAGTTTATATTCTTGCTGTGTCTTCCTCTGAGCACACATAGAGAGTGAGTCATAATGTCTCTTCCTCTTTTTAAAAGTACTCCAGGTCTAATTCGATTAGGGTCACACATTTTTAGCCTCACTTAACCTTTATTGCCTCCTTACAAGCCAAATATAATCACATTGGGGATTAAGGATTCAATATAGATGTTTGGACATCACGTACTATTTAGTTCATAGTATCCCTTGACAATGTATGAAAATTTTCATGTAAATTTCTATTTTCCTGGTGCTGGAGATCAAGCCCAGGGCCTTCTGCATGCCAGACAAGTGCTCTACCACTGATCTGCACCCCCAGACCTATACATGTTTTTTGTCTATCATATCTCCAACTTCCTCCTGAAAACTAGTTTTGGCAAAAGCTGTTCATTGCTTAAAATCTAGCCGGGCCTTGCTTCCTGAGCCAGTACTTTGACACTTGGGGTCACCTGTGGGTGAGAGGGAGAGTATGCAGGAGCTGGGAGACACTGCCTGCCACTTTCCAAGGTCTCAAGAAATAGATCCCTGCCTTGGTGTGGCAACCAGTCTTTGGATCTTAGTTCAGTTGGTTGCCCCCTTTTCCAGAGTATCATTTCTTTCCTACTGGGGCCATCTGTTAGTTGCCATTTATCATTATACTTTTGCCAGTTTATTTTTCTTGCGTTAGAGTGAAGAAGAAAATGAAATGTTTTCTGTATGCATAACTCTACTGAAGCCAGACAGGCTGCCTCAAAAATTATAAAGCCTTAGCATAAGAATGCAAGGGACAGTCCACAGACCATATGCCTAAATATGTAAGAATTATAAATAAAACCAACAAACTGCTAAAGAAAGTTCGCTCTATTCTGTGGACTTGACAAAGGTGCCTGTTATGGTTTGTGTCTAGATGTCCTCCCAAAGCCTCATGTGGTCATAGGCAGGGTGCTTTCAGAGGTGGCTGGATCTAGACTGTGTGGTTACTAAATTAGTCCACTGATTGGTTTGGCATAATTCTGCCTGGATCAAGGATGTGATACTAGGATCAAGGGTGCTGAATTAAGGGTGGGAGTGCTACCCACCCTAAGGGCAGATAGCCTGGAAAAAATGTAAGGGACAGAAAGAGGCTTGTCTATTCTCCACTTGCTTGTGTCCCTTGCTTACCTTGCTTCCTTCTGCCTGTCTGCCATGCCACCCTGCCTTGAACCCAGCCAATTGTGGACTGAAACCTCTACAACCTGGGAGCTAAATAAACCTTTCTTCCCCTAACTTTGGGTGTCAGGTGTTTTGCCTCAGCAATGAGAGAAAAGTAACTAAGACCGTGCCTTCATAGCAATCTGCCAGACTAGGTTCAAATGCAGAATTCTTGGACAGCTGGGAGCTCTGCGAAGCCCTGTAGATAGCTAGCATCCCCCAAACTGTTAATGATTAAAACTGTTGGTCTGGCGCACATCCTAGAAATGGAGTTTGGAGCCATTGGGAAATCTGAGGCTTTGGATAGCTGGCTGGAACTTAGGGTAGAAAATCTAAGGCAGGGCTGCTGCCTCCCTGTGGGCATGACCCCTGGTCCCGTAGGGAGGGCAGGGCTGAAAGAGGGCCAGACAGGGCCCGTGGACACCCAGCGGCCCCGCCCCTCCCGGCGGCCTGCCCCCTCCCGGAGGCCTCGCCCCTCCTGGAGGCCCCGCCCCCAAGGTTCCGACCGGGCGCCGCCCCCGAGGTCTAGGCCCTGAGGCCCCACCGAGGGGCTGCACCCGGACAGGGCGGGGCGGGGCTGGGCCGAGGCCGCCCGGCCCTTCCCGCTTCCTTCGAGCCGCACGGCGACCTGCTCGCAGCGAGCGAGTCCTCTGCAGCTTCTTTTTCTATGTCGCCCTCCCGAAAGAGCACTGGGTAAGCGAGGCCTTAAACCGGACGGGGTAGTCGGGGCGGAAGAGAGAACACAGGGTGGGGGAGCTGGGGTGCGCGCCCGAGAGAGGGAGGGAGAGAGGGAGAGAGGGAGAGAGAAGCTCCCGGAGCGGGAGGTCGGCCGAAGGTGGGTGCGCCGAAGGGACAGGTCCCGGGGCGTTGGGTGGGGGACCCAGCGGAGTGGAGATACAGGTGGGAGGTGAATAGGAGATAAAATAAACCGGAGGAGGCCCGAGTGTGTCCTGGGGCGGGGGCGGCACACCTGGGGGTCGGAGGTGGATGCCTAGGGGAGACCAGGGGAAGAAGGGTAGGGGTGTTTCTGCTCCTTAGAGAGGCCAGAGGCTGGTATCCCACACCCAGTTGCCTGTCTCCATCCTCTTCCTGCATTCATTTTCAAAGCCAGAGGCCTCGGGCCTGGATTACTCGGAGATGTCGTGCATTGCCTCCCCTGCAGCCTCCCATAGCTCCCCAACACCCAGAGAAACATTTACTGCCTTGACGGAGGTGCCCGTTAGTCCCCTCCACCCGTCGGCAAACTGCCCTGCAGGAAGTCTCTCTCAGTGACTCAATGCCCTGATCTAGGAGTGCAGTGAGTCTGTGTCTTCAAAATCCCACCCTTTTATGAAATATTTTAAACCTGTGTTTCTCAGACTTCACCTGACCTCATTCAGAAATGCAGATTGTGGGGTTGGGGATTTAGCTCAGTGGTAGAGTGCCTGGACCCTGAGTTCGATCCCCAGCACCCACCACCCCCCAAAGCAGATTGTTCAACCTGTCCAAACCTTTTAAACCCTGACTCTGTACGTGGGTCTTGACATGCTTGTCTGTAATGGCCTCCAGGTGATTCTAATGCTGGTGCAGTTTAAGATCCACTGATGTAAAGCATTAGAGCACCAAGGAGTCTGAGCTGGGGGTTGGGACAAGCCAGATGTCCGGTGATGAAAATGCAAGCGTGCTCCCTTCGTTGAGGGGGACACAGTCCAAGTACCCCAGTGGATGCCTAAAGCCATGGATGGTACCCAATCCAATATATACTGTTTGCCATACATGCACATCTATGATAAAGTTTAATTTATAAACTAGACATGAGAAGAGGTTAACTACTAATAAAATAGAGTAGTTTTAACAATGTGCTGTAATAAAATTGCCAGTATCACTACTCTTGTTCTTGGGACCATAAGTAAAATAAGGTTAACGTGAACATAAGCACTGTCATACCATGACAACTGTTGAGATGCTGGGTGGTGAACAATTTTATCTTGTTGCTCAGAACTTGAAATGTGTGAGTTATTTCTGGAATTTGTCACTTAATATTTTGGGGTGCAGTTGATCAAAGGTACTTGAAGCCTTGGAAAGTGAAACTGGGTAAGCAGGGACTGCTGTACTCTATTCAATTTTCACAACCCTCCACAATATATGCTATTATTCCTGCTTGGCAGATGAGACAGTAGAGGCATAGGAAGCTTAACTTTTCCAAGATCACACGTCTAGGAAGAGGAGGTGCTAGGATTCTAACCCCTAGGTCCAGCTCTAATATATTCCCACTGAGTGGTGGTCACCTTGCTGGGTGTGGTGGCACACACCTGAAATCCCCAGCACTCTGGGAGGCTGAGGCAGGAGCAACACAAGTTCGAGCCCACCCTGGGGAACTTAGTGAGACCCTGTCTAAAAAAGAAGAAGAAGAAAAAAAAAAACCCTTATAAAGGGCTGGAGGTATAGTGCAGTGCAAAGGCCCTGGGTTCAATCCCCAGTACTGCAAAACCAAAGCAAGTAACATTTGAGCACATTCTCTTACAGAACGCTCCAGCATTCCCTGTAAAATGGAGAGGCAGCTGCATTGTCCCTTACTCAGTAAGGGGCACAGAGCAGGTGAGAATGAGATGTTGACTGATGGGCTGGCCCTGACCCAGGTGACTTCTCTTGCTGTCCAAGGGTTACCCTAGCCAGATCTTTCTTTGGGCACTTGCATCTGTGTAACTGGGGTGAGGACAATGAGGCCTGAGTGGTCACTGTCGAGTTGCCCTTGGCAGAGGCAGACAGAGAGAGAACTGAGGTGAGTCTCCATCTCTGTCTTGGGACTCTCTGGGGGCCGGAGGAAGTGTTTATAGCAGGTTGTAATTTGCATGTCCCCAGTCCTGCTCCTGTGTATTTCTCCTGCTGAGCTTCCTTTCTGTCCTTGTATTGTTTCTCCAGTGTTTTTTCTGTTCCTTGCAGATTTGTAGTTCTTCACCCTTTTTTTTTTTTGCATCCTCATCCTTTGTCTAGCTATTGATTCCAAATATTTTCTCTTAGATTTGCTTGCTTTCAAATTTTATTGAGAGATTTTGTCCCATAGTGTAGTTAAATTTTGATGTTGTTGTGAATTTGCCCCCGCTCCCATCTCTCTTCTGGTCTTTGTTGGTTTTTTCTCCTCCTATCCTGGGCTTTAGGGGTTTTAAGGGTTCGAATTCCTGATTTAGGATCAAAACCCTTTCTCACTTTGCATGCCTTGGCTGCTCAGGATGTCCAAGCCCTGTTTTATCAGCAGAGGGAGCCTGGAAAAAGCAGATTACCCTCTCTGTTCCTGTCCCTAGGACTTGGAGGTCTGGGTGCTTGCACAAGGGCCTTCACTCTCCAGAACCTTGTGTGACATTTGATTCAGTACGGTAATATATTTACTGCACAGGCAACATTTTAAAAAGTTATGTGACTGCCTACTTTAAAAAAAGTTACATCCTTTTTATTTACACAGCTAATAACTTACACATTTCTCAAATTTCCCAGACATTTACAACTGGTTGCTTTTTTCTTTCACTGTAAATGAGACTTTATTTTTCCCAGATGTTTAAGCATTCATTGTATATATGTAAAACTCTTCCAAGCATTTAATTAGAATCATAAATCTAATATATCTGATTGCTATAATGTTTTCAATATGACCACAATAATTATAGTGATTGCATTATTAATTAGTTCACTTACACTGAAACTGGTTAGAAAAACTCAAATATCACAGATAGGAAAGCATATCTAGTTGGCCCTCTGTCTCTGTGGGTTTCTCATTCATAGATTCAACCAACCTCAGATTGAAAAAATCAAAAATAGAGAAAAATATTGTGTTTGTATTAAGCATGTACAGACTTTTCCCCTTGTCATTAACTGAACAATACGACTATTTACATAACACTGACATTATTAGGTATTGTAATTAATCTAGAGGTGATCTAAAACAGTGGTGGTGAATCTGTTACATGCATGTTACTGTGTTTTCTTTTAAGACAAAAGATGTTAATGTATGAGTTTTTTTCTAAACTAAAACCTCTGTGTTTAGGCTTAATTGCAGTGTTGGCCCTTTGTGTTAAATAAGTGGACTTGGGGTTGCAGTTTAGGGACTTGTCTCCAAAGGGTTTGCCATCACTGATCTAAAGCATAAGGGAGGATGTGCACAGATTCTGAGCAAATACTACACCATTTTAGATAAGGAATTGGACCTTGAGGATTTGGGGATCCACATGAGATCCTAAACTGTCCCACAGATCCCCGGGGATGACTCTGAGTCCATCCTTAGTGTTATTTTTCCTTAATTTTGCTGCTATTTTTGCACCTTTCTAGGGTTTTAGGAATTTCACCAAATTTAAGAGAAAAGGTAGTAGAGTGATTGCAGGCGTGATCTCCACACTCTGGGAAGCTGAGGCAGGTGGACCACAAATTTGAGCCCAGCCTTGGCAATTCAGTGATTTAGATAAGGCCTGTTTAAAAAAAAAAAAAGAAAAGAAAAGAAAAAAAGGCAATAGCTGCCTCAGAGCACCTGAGGTTGAGGAATCTCAGTGGGTTATCCATAGGGTGATTCTCGGCTGGGGGTGGGACCGGGCTGTGCCACATAGTCCAGGGTAAGCTCCAATCTGTGTATTTTCATGCAGAGCCTGAGTTTGGGCTGGTATGTCATGAGACTCTTGGATTTAAAATGTAGTTGTTTTTCTTGCAGCTTAGAATCTTTTGGCAGTGAGGGAGTCCTCTCCAGTGTGGTGGGTGGTTCCCACCTCCTTGTCCTAACCTAGTTTCTTAGTATATTTAGAAACTCATTTGTGTCTTATCTGAATCTCAGGACAATTAGTGGGGCCATCCAGAGGGTGGGTTTTTTGAGTTTTTTGTTTTTTGAAAAAAAATTTCTTCGGAGACAGTTCTTGCTATGTTCACAATGACCTCAAACTCCTGGGTTCAAATGATCCTCCTGCTCAGAGGCTTGAGTGACTGGGACCATCATGCCCAGCTGAGGCCAGAACTTTCCTGCACTTGGGTGGAAGGCAGTGAGTCACACCTCTTGGATTGCCTAGTTCTTAGAAAACAGCTCAGGGGCCTCTTTTTAATTGGTTATCTTGTCTGACCATGTATGTCATCAGCTGCTGATGGTTTCTTTTGCCTGGTTTTACTATGACTGTTAGGGCTGGTTGAGTTTTCCCGTTCTTGGTCTGGTTTCTACTTTTCCAGCACTATTTTTGACTCGCCTGTTTGCTCCTGCGTACACACAGCCATGAATTCATTTCCTTGTAAAGTAACACAGATATGGCACAGTTCACAAGATACCATACCTGGCAATGTGGTCATATCCATCTTACTAAAATCAGTAAGGAAGGTTTTTGTAGTTGGCTCTATTTTTTCCTTTATTTATTTTGATTGACTTTGTATGCTCTTTTATTGAAGCATTCTTTATTGACTTTATATGTTCCTTATTAACATATCTGTGCTAAAGATTGAAATTTTTTGAACTTTTGCAGTGAAATTCATATATGTTACCTAGAAAAATTCAAGCAAAAAGAATGGTGCTGGGGATAGAACCCAGGCCTCTGTGCATGCTGGGCAAGCTTGGTACCACTGAGCTACACCCAGCTCAACCTTTTTCTTTGATAGCCTAATGAACTCATGACCTTTTGCAAACTTAACTTGTAAAATAATAATTACACTGTGTATTTATTGTTTGATGTTGAAGTTGTCACTGTTGGTCAGTGGTGATCTGTTTAAATATTTTCCTTTGTCTTTTTAGCTGCTTCCCTTGAAAGCACACACTTGAAAGCATCTTATTTTCTGGCAACAACAGCATGCCTCAGAATCATCTTGATTTTTCTCTTGCTCCTAATTACTGGATTCATTAATGTCCAGGAATCCTGGTTGCTAATAGTATTACAGACCAGAATCTGGATCCCCTAGGCATAAGGGGGCATCTCCCAGGGTGGAAAGAAGGCCTGCTTTTTGTACTACTTTTATAAGTGTCAATGTCAGGGCCAAAAAATACATTTTTTTTTAAAGGTTATGGTCCGCATTGATTTTTAGCATTTGATGTACTGCCTGTCGTTTGAGTGCACGGCGTCATGGGTAGCTAAGCTTCTTCTCCCACACTGGCAGTCCTCTTCTTTCTCCTCTGTTCACCCCAGAAAAGATCTTGTTGGACTGCTCTGGAATCACAGAGCTAGAACCTAGCAGTTAACTTTCAGTGCCTCACAGAGCATTATAAAACAACAATGATTCATCGTTTCTCAATGTTCTGTGGGTTTCTGGGGCAGATCTTTAGCTCCATGGGAGCCGGCTGCTCCAAGCCTGTAGTGCTTTAGCTGTAGTACCCGTACGGGAAACATTGCTTGGCCTGTGAGTTCTTGTCTGCCGAGCGCTGCTTCCATTCTTCCGCCTGTCTCACTTTCTACACATCTAGACACCTTGGTCTCTGTCTGTTCTTCTTGGGAAGCAAGTGTGACCCTGCGCCTCCCACCCCGCCGAGGCCTTTGTACTTGCCGTTCTCTCTGCCCGGAGGTTTCTTCCCTAGACCTTTGCACGATTGGCACCATGTTCGTCAATTAGGGTTCAGTGAAATTGTAACCCTCTCTTTTAGGGCTTTCCTTTGTCATCCATTCAAACCACCCCCTCCACCTTCCCTAAAGCAGTTAATTTTCTTCATACTTGCATTTGTCTTATACATGTATTTGTTTGCTTGTTTCTGTTACTGCCTCAGGAATGTAAAATTCCTTTATTTGTCTAGCTTCTCCCTGTATTCTTAGTGCTTAGCAAATGCCTAACATGAAGGAAGGAATAAAATACAATTCGTTGAATGGATGGCGAATCAGGGATTCTCAGTATGCACAGATGATAGATCGCAGCTATTTTTGTTTGTAAATGTCAATTATTTAAAAGATACAAAGATAGCATACAGTCATTGGAGGAAAGTTTGAACAATATAGTTGTGTATAAAATAGAAAGGAAACTGGGTGTGCTGGCACATGCCTGTAATCCCAGCACTCTGGGAGGCTGAGGCAGGAGGATCATAAATTTGAACCCAGCCTAGGCAATTTAGTAACATAATGAGACTATGCTTTAAAAAATAAAAAGGCCTGGGAATATAGCTCAGTGAGAAGACCCTGGGTTCAATCCCTAGTACTGTAAAAATAGATTAATTAATTTTAAAAATAAAGGATTTTATCTTTGTACCTTGTGCCTCTTCCTCTCCGAATCCTTTGTCCTATGTTGATTGGCTGGGTAGATGGTGGTGCCTTTTATGGGAAGGAAAAGACCAGGAGAGACATAATTGAGGAATTCTAGCGTTTTCTGGGAGGCTGAGAAAGAAAGATAAAAAATTTGAACCCAGCTTGGGCAATTTAACAATTTGGTGAGACCCTGTCGTTAAAGTTGGGATATAGCTCAATTTGAATGCCCTGGGTTCAATCCTCGTCATGGGGGGAGTGGTTCTCTGTTAGATTTGGGATGTTTGAGATGCCCCTTAGACACTTGAGTAGGAAGTCGGGTCTCCAAGTTTATATCCCAGGTGAGGTCCCAGCAGGAGGTATAATTTGGAAGTTGACAGCGCGTACTTGTCACTTAGGCCACAGGTCTGGATGAGATCAGGGCATGGCCAGCAGTCAGGAGAGAGATGAGGACAAAGTCTAGAGTGCCAGTGTTGGCACATAAGGGAGAAGTAGTGCCAAGAAAAAGAGCAGGAACTGCCAGCGAGCTAGGAAAGTAAAGTGGTGCCTGAAACCCCAGAAGGGGCCTCCAGGTGAGATATGGGATGCCCAAGTGTTATGGTTTGTGTTTAGATGTTACCCCAAAGCTTCACGCAGTCATAGGTGGGGCTTTTAGAGGTGGCTGAAGCTAGAATGTTTGATGCTGGGATTAAGGGTGTGTGGTTACTAAATCAGTCCACTGTCTGGTTTGGCACTGCTCTAGTCTCAGCAGCCTCGTCAGAGCATAAAAGGGGCAGAAGGAAGTTGCTAAGGCCCCTGCTAAGTTGCCGTGCTGCCTTCTACCTGCCATAAGTGGTTTGTACTCTGTGATTCCCTTCTGCCATGACACCCTACCTTGAAGCCAGCTGATTAAGGGCTGAAAGCTCTACAAAATGTGAGCTAAATAAACCTTTCCCCCTTTAACTTTGGGTGTCAGGTATTTTGTCTCAGGAACAAGAAAAATAACTAAAACACCAGGGGAATGTGAATTTCAGATACACGGTAAATCATTGTTTAACATTCATATGTGCTGAACAGTTGCTAAGTCTGCCAGTCTGATGACTCTCAGCCAAAGGAGGGGTCTCAAGGCTGCTCATGTGTAAGAAAGTCAACCAGAGCACTATTCCTATAACCTTTATACTGGAATGCCAGCAGAAGGTGGCACCGAAAGAACATTCTGGTGGGAGGGTTTTTTTTTTTTTTTTTTTTGGCAGTACTAGGTGTTAAACCCAAGGCTCTCTACCATTGAGCTACATCCCCATCCCTTTTTTACTTATTGTTTTGAGATAGGGTCTTGCTGAGTTGCCAGATGGGACTTCACTTTGCATTTCCCCTGGCTCAGCCTCCCTCAATGCTGTGATTATAGGCATGCTCCATGGTGCCAGGTTTAGGCAGAATGTTTTATGGGGCCTTAGCAGGAAGACATTGGTCAGAGTTCCACTAGACGTATAGGACAGGGTGACCCAAGTGGGCCTAATTTCAGAAGTGGGAACAGTGCTTGTTCTTAAGGACCTTCAGTCATGTGGGCAGTCTGGACAAGTAGGTGAGAAGAAACAGGGGCTAAAGTCAGGTGCAGGAAGAATGGGGAGAGCTCCTGCAGTGACAAGAATTTGGGAAGGCCTCTTGGGGAAGTGTTGGAGTCTCGTATGCAAGTGGACTTGGCTGAGAAGTCAGGTACATCAAGTTCTGGGGCAGTCATCAGACGTGGCATGTGTGTTGTGCAGGTGATTTCTGACCTAGATGAAAGCCCTTTGTTTTGAGAGAGACAAGACCCTTCCTGAACACTTGGGCACAGAAGGGCGGTGAGAACACACAGTGGTGCTAAGTCTTTGTGTAGTTTTTCCCTGAAGGGTAGAAGGAAGATGGGACAAGAGTTAGAGGGACACTCGAGGTCAGTGTTTCAGAGGCAAATCCTTACATCATACTCTTGTTCTCATGAGACGATCCCCTGCATATGGAGGGCAGGAACCAGAGAGGTAGGACCCTTGAGAGGGCTCAGGAGAGGGAGTCACTCTCCTGGTCTTCTGTAACCCTCTGCTGTTTCTGTGTAAAGGGGACAGAAATAAGCTAATTTTCTTGGTGTCTTGTGAGAATTGAAGGAGATGGAGGAATGCCTTATGGGTTATCTGTCACTAGCTGTGACTATTATTTTCTGAAGACATCTGCCTCTGCAGGGACCCAGGAACCCCAGCCTCATCTGCTAAGTGCCCTTCCTCCCCAAGGTTCCAGGAGCCCCCATATCAAGCAGATAGGGTGCAGGAGAGCCGTTGGCAGCTTTGGGTGGTGCTGGGTCTTCCTGCTGACTGTAGGGTGGGATCCTCTTCCTCTCTCCATTATCTCCCACATCCACAACTGGGCCTCCGCTGTGGGCCTGGTTCAGCTTGCTAGCATCACCGGGATGACTGTGACAGGAAGTTTTGAAGAGCAATTGGTCAGGCCAGAGGATCAAGGATGAGAAAACCATCGGGAAGGTGGAGCAGAGCTCCTGCCTTAACGTCAGGAGGAATGACTGAAAGCCAGGCAGGTCCTGTTTGCAGAGAGTAGGGATGGGGCCTGTACGTGGGCCTAGTGAGAGGATGGCAGGTGTCCTCAGCCCTGAGTTGTGGGTCTCCTGAGCCCAGTAAGAAGGCGGAGTCACACAGGAAGAAGTACTTCCCACCTTCATTTCCATTTGTTCAGTAGCTTCCCCGGCCAAGCTGATCTGACTGGGCTCAAGTGCCCCAGGCTGCTTGGGTGAGTGGCTGGGGATTGTCTTGCCCTCCAGGGTGCCCCTAAAGCCATGAGGCCTCTTACTGCACAGAGTTCTCTGCTCACAGGCCCAGCAGCTCTTTTGCTGACTGGTAAAACCTACATCGCACAATGCATTGCTCAGTATTCCTGAGAGATAGGAGGGTGGGGCATGGTGCTGGTGACTGGCAGCTCCTCCCTCACCAAGTTCTTCTCCATTACTTGTTTGTGCAAACTCTCCAGAGAGGTGAGAGCTTAGGGTCTTCTCAGATATTCCCTGAGCAAGTGCCCACCTCTGGACATGAGCCCTATACACTGAGGCCTTCTAGATTCCTAGGCCTGTTGGGAATTCTTCAAATCCGGAGCAGAAATCTCATTCCTTAGCTTGTCCTTTTTAGTCTTTTCATTAATCTATTGTTTAACCAGTTGTTCCCCACTGCAGGAGCCAGGGAGTGCCTGTAATTATTTTCAACCACTGTCTCCCAGGGCACAGACATTTTCACTAAGGTATCTCTAAGTCAGATGGGGGTCTTCAGGGATCCCCAGGTACAGTCAAGGAAGATGGTTTTTTGGGAATGGGGAAAGAGCTCCAGCTCTATCCCAAGTCCTTCAGGCTGCTGGTTCTCGCCATAATTTTGGGTTGTTAAATTTTCAAAGCCTTGGGCAGCAGACTGAGGCAAGTTAGAATGTAACCAATGTCACAGTATTATAATGTTGCAGTTCTTGCTGAAATTCAGGAATGTTTGCCTAGTTATTCCCTGGGTTACTGCTGTAAGTCTTTGATTAATTTCCAGAGTTCTGAAAAAGATAATGCTAACCATTTTTGATGCCTGCCTTCCTTTCTCGCCCCCCACCCCCTGCTTCCTTCCTTGCTTCTGTCTATCTCTCGACAGTATGATTGTCTATCAATCATACTTGGACTGAAATTAGGGCCGCCTTGAGTGAACATGCTAGGGAAGTGCTCTAACAGTGCTACAACTCCAGCTTGGTTTGCAAATTGCTTTTAAAAAGGAGGGAATTTTTTGGAGGACCTCCTTTTTTGTGGTTCTGGGAATTGAACCTTGGGCCTTCGCGCGTACTAGGCAAGCACTCTGCCACTGAGCTGCTTATCCTTGCCCCTCCCCCTCCTCTGTGTTTTGTTTGTTTGTTTTTTAGTTTTGTATTTTTTAGACAGGTTCTTGCTAAGTTGCCTAGGCCGGGTGCAAACATGGAATTCTCCTGCCTCGGCCTCCCTATTGGCAAAGGTTATAAGCGCGCGTGGTTGCATCCAGATTCCATTTACCATGTTTGCTGACTCTAGTCCATACATATTAATGCTGTCTTGCTTGGATGTGTTTCCCTTTCACACATACGCATGTGAAATAACAAACTGCTGTAAGTTGGAGTGCAGGAGGCCATATAGGCAGGCCTCCAGTAAGGGGCTATAAATTGGATGGTTTGGCAGCAGCATCTGCCTTTGCAGGAGGCCTGAGGGGGTCACAAGGATTTGTGCCTGCTGGGAGCTGGAAGTTCTACAGTCCAACCTTGTTGCTTTGTATCTTCCAGGTTCGGGCTGCCAGAGGCTGAGTTGTGTGCAAATGGAAGGAACAGAGACCAGACAGAGGAGACTGGAAAGCTACTGCAGGCCAGAGGAATTGGGGCCACCACCTTCCCTCAGTACAGAAAGACTCCCTGAGACCTCTGAAGATGGATGTCTGGGAGTCCCTGAGGGCCAGGTAGTGGCCCCCAAACCACTGGAGGCTGAGCCCAGCAGAGAGACTGCTTTGACCATTGGCCTGCAGGTGATAGTGCCCTTCATATTTGCAGGCCTAGGGCTGTCCTGGGCTGGCATACTTTTGAACCATTTCCAGGTAAGAGGGAACTCAGTGGGGTTGGGCCACTGTCCAGTGTCAGCCTAAAGAATAGGCTGAGCACATTAGGTTCAGCCTGAAGGACAAGGGGAAGCTCTCTGTAAATACCATTTTTTCTTTATATTAAGCAAAATTCTTTTAGTTACTAGTGACAGAGACTAACCCAAGTTAAGTTTAAAAAGACAGTTTATTAGCTTGTATAATTTTGGATTCAGGCATGGCATAATTCCACTGTACAGATATACCAAAATTTATTTGATCATTTCTGATGTATTTTTAACAACTATATTAATCTGCTCAGGGGGCTGTGATGAAGTACCACACACTGGGGACTTAACCAACAGAAAGGTATTTTCTTATAGTTCCTGGGGCTGAAAGTTCAAGACCAGGGTGTTGGCAGGGTTAGTTCCTTCTAAGGCCTCTCTCCTTGGCTCGTAGACGCCATATTCTTCCCTGTGTCCTCCCTGTGCGCCTGTGTCCAAATCACCACCTAAAGCTTGACCCAAATTCTTCTCACTGTCCAAAACAGCCTAGAATTCATTTCAGGCCTTTGAGATTTTCCACGGTGCTACTGAACTATTTTTAAAATCATAGTCTTTGTTTTCTGGATTATGGCCCAATAAACTGTGATGACATGTGGTGTTCTCAAGTTCTACAGGAAAGTAATTTTTCTCACATGAATGTATTCTTTTATATATTTCTGGCAACAGTCTCATAGTAGTCAGAATGTACAGAGGGTAATAAAAGTTACTTATAATCCCGTGAACCACAGATAACTGGTTCATATCCCTCCGAGCTTTTCTTTGTTTCTTTTTTTTTTTCAGTAATGGGGCCTGAATGTAGGGGTTCATGCATACTAAACGAGTGCTGTACCACAGAGCTCTGTCCCTGCCCTGTTTGTTTGTTCGTTTGTTTGTTTGTTTGTTTAAGACAGGCTCTCCCTAAGTAGCTCAGGATGGGCTTGAACTTGGACCCTCATTTTTCAGCCTCCTGCGTAGCTGGGGTTGTAGTCATGAACCACTGTGTCCGCCCAGCCCAAACTTTTCACTGCATGCATGTGTGCATGTTTGTTTCTGCGCATGTGCGCTCCTCTATGTGTTTGTGTGTATGTGTGTGTTTATGTGCATGTCTTTATTTCTCATTCAGTTTTAAAACAAATTTGAGAAACATTTTTGTCATAATTGGTGACTATGTCAGACATCTTTTTATATGATATTTTATATGAGATTGTGCTGGTTTATTTCCTTACTTCCTGCACTGACCACTGTACGGTGGTTCCGGATCCACCATACATGATTATATCAGGATGTTTGACCACATCCCAAACTATGAGGACACCTCAGGAGGTATTGACGCCAGGAGAGAATAACCCCTTCTCTGGGGCCTTGGAAAAGGATATCTGACTGCAGGTGTTCAGCAGCTAAAGAGGCTGGCTGGCCTCAGGGGCTTCTATCCTAAACCAGCTGGTGTCCTGAACCCAGTTGACTCCTGTAGCACTTTTCTCAAAAAATACAGTGTTTCAGCCAGGTACAGTGGTGTGCACCTGTGGCTCATGCAGTGATTCATGCACTCTGGAGGCTGAGGCCGGAACATCATGAATTTGAGGTCATCCTGGGCCACATAGCAAGTTTGAGGCCAGCCTGAGCTATATAGTGAGACCCTGTCTCAGAAAAAAAAGAAAGACAAAGGAAGAAAGGAAGGAAGGAAGAAAGGAGGGAGTTATTTTTCTCAGTCTCTTAATTGTTTCAGGCTTGTATTTGAACAAGTAATCCAAAGCACAGGTAATGAATGCACTGCAGCAGGGGTTGGAAGGGGGAGCCAACGCAGGGAGGGTGGTGGAGGGTCCATGTTGAAATCAGGGGTTTAGGTCCTCCTCCAGGGCTAATTTGGATTGTAATTTGGGCAGACCTTCTTGTGCCTTTATTTTCTTATTTGCAAAAACCCAGCGCTGTGCTTTCTGAGAATGGACAGCTTGGGGATATTCTGAGAGTCGAGTGATTGGTTGAATATGAAAGGGCTTTGAGGAGTACAGGCTGCTTCACAAAGGGAACTACAGAGCTTCCTTCCTCCTCCCTCCGTCCTTCCCTTTCTTTCACCCTCCCTCTCTCCTTTCCTTCCCTTCCTTCCTCCTCCCTCTTTCCTCCTCCCTTTCTTCCTCCCCCATCCTTCTTCTTACCCCCTTTGCTCCTTCTCCCTCTCTTTCCCTCCCTCCCTTTGCTCCTTCTCCCTCTCTTTCCCTCCCTCCCTTCCTTCCTTCTTTCCTTTCTTCCTTTCTTCTTTCCTTCCTTCCTTTGTGGGTTACTGAGTGCTTGCTTGCGGTTGGACTTGCTCTGCTCCCATCATTCACTGGGTTTCCTTTAGAGTGGTAATCAATGATCATAATTCCATTTCCATTGTCATAATTATCTACCATCCTGGAAAACTAAACATGTCTGTTGGGCTCACAAATGCGCCCTTGTGCTTAGACAGGGTCTAGCGGATTACTCTGTGAGTACTGTGGTATGTGTTGAGTAAAGTAAGGAGTGATTTGCCCTGCTCTGAAGATTGCAACCTGTAGTGAGGCAGCCAGGCCCCTTCCTCAGCAAAGGAGGCAGACATGCTTGCAGTCGTGCTTGTGGAACCTGGTGCAGAGGTTCCCAAAGAAAAGTGCAGTACAAGACTGTAGCAGAGAGAGGAGACAGATCAGAGGGATGTGTCTTTCCAGGTTGTGAGGGCCCTGCCTCCCTCTCTCAGGTCACGAGGTGATGTTCCAGCAAGGGTTCTCCTTACACTGCCTATTTGGGTTGTCCCTGTAGAGAACATGCATTGGTTTTGGTGGGAGGTGGATTAGAGGCTGTTAAGAGTCATGCAGAGATGGTGTCCATGGGCTAGGAACAGTTGGGGGAGAGATTTGCAGAGAGGCAGGTTGGATGTAGAGTTGAGGTGGTGGTGGATGGCCAGATTAGGGCTTGCATTTTGACAGAACATTCACTGTGGCAGGGAGCTTGATGGAGGTGAGTTTGGAAGAAATGGTTGTAAAAGACCAGTTGAGTTTGAGGTTTACTTTGTCCCTCCCCACAGGCGACTGAGAGTGATGGTCAGAAGCACAGGGAAAGTCAGGGCCAGAGGGAGAGTTGAGGAGTTACTTGGTATATTTGGGATGAGTAGAAACAAGAGCAGGGATAAGGTTCCAAGAGGTCCCAGTTATTCACTGCTTTGTGACAAAGCACAACAGAACGTGGTAGATCATTGAAAGCCTGTTACTCAGTTTGCTTGTGAACCTGAAACTTGGATGGGGCTCCATGGGACCGGCAGCTGAGGGGTGACTTGTTGGGTTGCTGCTGGCTGTTGGCTGGGACCACAGCTGGGGCTGTCAACCACACCAACTACACACAAGCTTTCCATGTGACCATCCCAGGAGACAGGAAGTGGGAGCTGTCTGTTTCTTAGGATCCAGAAAGTGCTTGGTACAGTGGCTCTTCCATTATGTTCTACTGGTCAGTCATGAAATGAAGAGGAAGGACAGAAATGCCTCCTCTCAGTGGGAAAGGTGTCAAAATCTGGCTTCTATGAGGGTTTAAAAATATTTGTTGGATGAATGAGTACATGAAGGGTGTGACTGAAGACACAGTAAGAGGAACACTGGGGGCTTGGGGGGAACCAGTTGGTGGAGACATTGGCCTGGAGTATGTAGAGGGAGGGAGGATAGGGTTGGGGAGTTCGATGATGGCTGGGCCTCCAGGCAAAGTTGGTTTGAACTTGAACGTGGGACAGACTCCCTGATGGAGGAGAGTGAGGCAAGGTGCCCAAGAGGGTGCTAGTTTAAGCACAGGAGCTGAAGAGGCCCCGTAGGTAGCCCTGGGTCAGTAGGTGTGAGTCTGACCCTTAGCTTCTGCTGGCTATGGCCTCAATTCTTGCTCCATTCAGCCCTTGGGCCTGGATATTCTGTCCCTTGTGCCCATCGGATGCACAGAGCACTTACCCAAAAGTAGAAGCCCTTCCTGTACAGCCCCTTCCCCTTCTTTGAATCTGGTGGTTAGCAGGGCAAAGTCTGATATTCCTGTCTGGAGAGAGTAAGGTCACTTTGGAAGCACACTGACAAGTCCTCCTCTGTTTCAAGGACAACAGAGCTGCATTTCCTCTGTGAATACATCTTCCTGTGACCATCAGCCCCCTGGACACTGGTCAAAGTGACCACAGGTGTGGCTTCCTTCTTGGGCACTTGCAGAGTCCTTGACCTTGAGGAGTAAAATTCCTATAAGATGGCCCAAGAAGGGGGCCCTTGACTGAGATCTCTCCAGGCCCTTCTCTGCCAAGGGCAGAGCAGCACATGTGTGGAGGAGGCGGGAGGCCTTTGCGTGGGCACTCACCAGGGCCTGGCCCACGTGGGCTTTGTCTCTGCCCAGCCTGGCCAGCGTGACTGGGCTGCTGGACACAGTCAAGGTCATCACTGAGGAGCAGTGAGCCTTCCTGGCAGAGTGAGCTCCTGGCCGGCATGCAGCCACTCTCTGAGGAGAACCTGACCTGTGCGGAGTGGACAGCAAGAGCCTGCAGTCTCCACATGAGGCTCTGAGCCACTCTGGCCTTTGTCCCTTACTTGTTTGCTCTGGCCCTTGGCTGAGGGGCCATCAAGAAACCTGCCGCAAGCTCAGGTCACCTGGCAACTTCCTGGAAAGCCTGTATCTGTGTGAGTGAGGAGGAGAGAGGACAGCAGGCACCCAAGCCCGGACTTCTTGCTTCTGGAGATGTGACTGACAGCCTAATCATGGTGGTTACCCAGCTGAACCTGGAGTTTCGCTTTCAGGGCAAGAAGCTACGAGGCTTCAGCTGTGAGCTCACCCGGTCACCCCATGGGGTCTTCCCTGAGACCATCTTCACCACGACGTGCCAGGTCACAGTGCCCATACTGCTGTCCGGCCTGGGCATGATGGCTGCCGGCCTGATGATGAACATTGTCCAAGTGCGTCCTGGGCATCGGAGAGGTAGTGGGGACGGGGTGGAGGGCAGAAATAGGGTCTCTTGGCACCACAGATGGGGCAGGCCGGGGACACAAGGCCCCGAGCCTGGCCTCAATGCCGTAGAGCCCTCTCAGTGGGGCTGGTGGAAGGGTCTGCCAAGCCCCTCAGCATCCAAGTCACAGAGCAATGAGGATTCTGGTGATTGTCTCTAAGGTTACCCTGTATGGTCCCTGTGAGGGGAGCTTATCCTACTTCCTGTAGGGTCTGCACTCAGTGCATGGGATCTTTAGTCTCCTTCTACCTCAGTTTCCCCATCTGTAAAGTAGGGATCATGAGAGCACCTGTCTCACAGATTTATGAGGCAGATGACTGAGTACATGCGTTGTCATCCCCGTGGAGCGGGGTGATGGGCACAGGCAGAACTGTGGCAAGCCCACTCTTCTGGAATCCCCGTGGAGTTTTGGGGGAGGAACAAGGCTCAGAGTCTGGCAAGGTTGTCCTGGGAAGTGAGGAGTGTAGTGGTTGCCATCAGGTAGTGGTGTTTGCTGAGAGACATTCACTCCTCATGTTCCGTGTGTTTCTGAGTTTGGTTCCAGTAACCTGTTTGGGTGATTGAGGGGCTTTGCTGTCCGTCTACTCCAACATTTTTTCAGAATTAGTGTGTTATTTTATTTTAGAAAAACAAGAAAACAGATGTAACTGATGGAGGAAGGGTGCCCATAAAAATCTCTGTCAACATTTTGTTTCATACCAAGATTATTTTCTATGTACATACTGACATAAATATGTAGAGATTGTGCTTTTTATTCATTTATTTTTAATTAAGTGTGTGTGTGTGGTGCTGGGGATGGAACCCAGGGTATTGTGCTTGCCAGGCATGTCACACTGAGCTACATCCTCAGCCCCAATACTGCTTTTTAATCTATAAATTTAAACTTATCCACAGGGACATCCCAGATGGTGTCTCGTGTTCCTCAGTGTCCACAGCAGCTCCATGACAGTGGCTGTCCCATGTCTCCTTGCGTGCCTTTGTCTGAGTTGGAGAGGGATGGTCAGTATCACCCAGGCCACCTGGCTTCTGAGCGTTGACTCACAAGTCCTCTCTGGAGGCTTCTACCTCCACACCTCGGTAAATGGGACATGTGGCCCTCTTGAAGAGCTGATGCTTCTTTGGCTTGCAGCATAGACACCCGTCTCTTCCCAGATGGCTTCAGTTCCGGAGCCTCTCCGAGAGCTTGTCACACTTCTTGAAGACCACCCTGCTGATCCTCCCGTCCCAAGTCTTTCCTTCTTGATCTTTTTCACAGCCAGCTTGTGCGGGGCTGGGTTTTGAGCTCCTCTGTCTGTAACCTACTGACAGCTGGGACCTAGGGGCGCCCCTCAGGAATACACGCTCTTCTTGATGCCACGGTTGCTGTAGCCTGGAGGGTATTCATCAGTTGGGAGAGCTAGGGAGGGAGTGGTCACAGTGAGCAGGAGGAGAGACCAAGAGAACTCTTCCTTCTTCCTAGCGGGAGGACAGAGATAGCAGAGGGAGCAGCACAGTCTGAGTTGGACCTTAACAGCTACTGTAGCAATTTCCAGGATGCTGTGGAAGAAGTAAGCATTCCAGGCAAGGGGGAGTGTGTGCAAAGATAAAGATGAAGGAGAATGTGCATTGGTGAAGAATGAGGAGCGCTGGGTGACCACTGTTGTGGGGACAGGAATGGTGAAGGCCATTGAGGAGCTCTGCTGTATTCAGAAGCTTGAGGCATACATGGAATCCAAAGGGGTTTTGTTTTTTGTTAGTTGGCTTCCCTCCTTCCCTCCCTCCTTCCTTTCCTTCCTGTATTTCTTTGTGTTTGTCTTCCGCTAAATCTTTCCTTTGACCCTCCCTCCCTCCTCCTCTTCCTTCCTTCATTTTACAGTAAGTATCATATTTGTTTTATTGGAATACAGTATAGACATGTGGGAAACAGCTCCTACGTGTAGTGGATGAACTGAGATGAGTGCCTTTGTGTGACCACTGCTTGGGTCCCAAGTGTGCCCGCCCCGACAGTTCCTTCACACCCCACCTCATCTCAGCCTCTCCTCTGCCTTTTAGTGGTGTGACTGAGTTGTGGTCATAATGAGGTATGATGTTACTCGCAACATTCTTGAGTAAGTTTCAGGGTCATGTATGGACTCATGTATGTTGGATGTACACCAAGTGGAATTGGCTATGTATGGTTATAAGTGGTTGAGTGACTTGGTCATATTGGTGTGACAAAATTCACTGATGTTAAAGATGCCTGAAGGATAAAGCTTGAAGGATAAAGCTTGAGGCAGCAAGGAGAGCTGGAAGGCTGGGGCCATAATTCAGAGTCCTCTGAATGCCAGAACCAACAGTACTGATGGATTTCAGCCTCCCAGTGCCTGGAATAGATGTCACTTAAAGTGTTGCTATAGAGGGAAGTGGCAGAACTTTAAAATTATGACAATTTCAGTGTCAGGTTGGGCACAACAAGGGCTTAAGTCTTGACTGGCAGAGCAGGAAGGATCCTGGAACTGCAGGATGTAGGGCTCCTGAAAGTGCCTCTTTGGCAGAGGCTGGAATTTGGAGATTTTAAGTTTGAGGTGACCATGTGACATTAGTTATGCAGTCCACAGTTGATAAGGCAGGTGTGACACTGAGCCACTGATACATGCCCAGGGCATCTGTCAGTGGTTTTGCTTCTGGCTGCAAATAATAGAAAACCCACCTCAAAAGGACTGTGGGAACAAGGACGTTTCTTATCTCTACAAAGAACCCTGGAGATAGGGCAGCTCCAGAACTGGTTACTTCCCTGGATTCACAGTGACTCTTGGCATTTTCCCACTTTACCATTTGTGTTATCTGCTAGGACTTCTGGAACAAAATAGCACAGACCAGGTAGCTTAAATAATGGTAAAATAATAAAAATAAAAATAAAATAAAAAATAAGAATAGTAATTACTATCGCAATTCTGGGTACTGGAAGTCTGATCAAAGTATCTGCAAGCTTGGTTTCTTAAGTTGTAAAATGTTGTCTTCTCCCTGTGTTCTCATACGATCGTTCCTCTGTGCTTGTCTGTGTCCTAATCTCTTCTTATAAAGATACTAGTCATGTTAGATGATGGCCTACCCGTATGACCCCATTGTAACTTATTCATCTCTTTAAAGATCTATCTCTAAATATAATTATATTTTGAGGTACTGGGGCTTGGGATTTTGATATCTGAATTTGGGGGTGGGGACATAGTTCGGCTAGTCTCTGTTGACTTTGTCGAGAATGGCCCTCTTCTTGGTTGTGTGATACCCAGTGTGACCAGGTGTGAATTCTTATGGCCAAAATTATTTCACAGCCCCATGCCTATCGCAGTCGGCCACCAGCAAGGAGGATGGGACCACAGTGAGTCTAGATTGAGGGCTACATGAAGAAGGTGGTAATGACTGTTGGGGAAGTGAAGCCAAGTGTGCAGTAGAAGGTAACTCACATCTTGGAGTGGAAAGGGAAAAGGTATGGAAAGAAAGGAGAAGGTGAAGCATTGAAGAAAGCCAATATAAAAAGATCAGGAGGAAGAGGAGCCCACAGTGGAGGCCAAGATGGGATCATTGGAGAGGCCAGCACAGAACTAGGAGGTCAGAGGGAGAGGGTTCGGAGGTAAGCCTGTTGTAGAAGGAGCTTCATCCACGTTGTGAGGGTGGACAGCGCCATCCCACAGAGGGTCCAGCACTAGAAGAGTCCATTGGGTTCACCCATTGGAAAGTCACTGCTCTCTTTAGGGACAGTGATATGGTAGACCCTGGCCAGCACAGCACGGAGTTGTGAGGAGTGAGGATGGGAACACATTCAGAAAAGTTGGTGGAATGGGGAAAGAGAGCCAGGGTTGGGGAGATTTGTTGGCAGAGGAGGTGGAGATGAGTTTATTCTAACTTTGGTGTTGGTGGATACTTGGTCTTGCGTGTGGGCAGGGAGACCATGTATGTGGTGCATGGAGAAGACTTAATAGACTGAAAGGACTGCGCACAGGCATGGCCCAGGCTGCGGTAGTCTGCACTGTACAGATGCTTCTCCTCTGCAGAGGAGGCGGCTGAGGGCCCAGGTAGCTGACGTGCAGGGAGGGAACTGGGTGTGCTAGCCAACCCTAGCACAGTGGTACAAGCCCGTGTGTGGTGGTCACTGTGTCCTGTGCTGCAGAAGTGCTCAGGGCTGATAGGAGAGCTGCATACAGGACTGGGGCCAGATGCTGCCAGAAGACAGGGAGGCCCATGGAGCCTGCTGATAAGGGCTGCATATCCCCTTCTTGGTGATAACTGTTTTCTTCTCAAGTTTGCCAGCTCGGGACTCTATCAGAGTTGGGCCTGGATTCTGAATTTCACAGCTTTTTAGATAATGTAATGGGAGAAGCTGAGGAGGGAACTATAAGGAGGGGACACTCTCCTTGATCTAAGAGCAGGAAGGAATTTTGAAAGGCATCTGGCTCAGTCCCTGTACCACCTCCATGCCCACAAGGCCCCCCTGGCAGCTTGGAGATGGCTCTTCTGCTCCCTCTAGAGGTGCATTTGCACACCTTTGCTCAGTTCTTGTCTGAGGAGAGTGGGGAGGGAATCACACCTCCTGTCTCCTTGCTGGTAGAGTAGGGATTTGTCCTTAGACCTGTTATGGTTTGTGTCTAGATGTCCCCCCAAAGCCTCATGTGGTAAGAGGTAGCTGGATCTAGAATGTGTGATTACTAAATTAGTCCACTGATCGGTTTGGCATGGTTCTGCTGGGATCAAGGATATGATGCTAGGATTAAGGGTATTAGGATTAAGGGTGGGAGTACTACCCACCCGAAAGCCAGGTAGCCTGGATAAGATATAAAATACAAGAAGAAGCTGGTTACCCCCCTTTCGGTTGGATCCCTTGCTTATCTTGCTGACTTCTGCCTGTCTGCCATGCCACCCTGCCTCAGACCCAGCTGACTGTGGACTGAAACCTCTATAAACTGTGAGCCAAATAAACCTTTCTTCCCCTATCTTTGGGTGTCTAGTATTTTGTCCCAGCAACGAGAGAAAAGTAACTAAGACAGACCCATAGTTCCACGACCACAGGAGCTTCTTGTGTAGGGGCCACAGATATCAGTAGGTACAAGGAGAATAAGTTAATCAGATCAGTTGGGGTATTAAAATTTGACTCTGGGAGACTGAGGAGGATTGAAAATTCAAGCCCAGCCTGGGCAAATTAGCAACATAGCCGGAAATTTTTAAAAATACAAAAATGAGGAACCAGCACTATAATTCCAGCACTGAGGAGGCTGAGGCAGGGGGATCGTTGCTAGTTGGAGGCTAGCCTGAACTACATGGTGAATTCAAGACCAGCCTGAACTGCGTGGCAGGACATGTCTCAAAACACTGAAGAAAAAAAAAAAAAAAGCTGGATGAAGTTCAGTGCAAAAGGCCTGGGTTCAAGTCCCAATACACACACACACACACACACACACATACACACACACACACAATTCCAGAGAACAATCTGGTTAAATCTTTTTAACAGGTAAGAATTGTTTTTAATGCCATGCATGAATTTTTTCTTTTGCAGTTTTCTTGAAATGTGCATTCCTTTCATTCTGTCTTTTTAGTCTTTATTTCTTCTTTTTAATGTTTGAGAGAGACATGAAGTCTCTATCAAACAAAGTGTTTTGAAAAAGTCGGAGTCAAGCACGATGCTCCCGAGTGATAACTTACACTCGGTCTGGACACCAGGGAGCAGAGGGAGGCAGGGCCTAGGCAGCCTGGAGGTGACATTCTCTGACAGAGTCACTGCCACCCCACAAGGTCCCAGCTGGTCTTGCCAAGTGTTGCCAGGCCTCCTAACTTATGAGAAATCCCTCAGCTCTGAAATTGGTGACTCTTTCATATTTCTACAGAACTATATACTGTGCAAAAATTTTCCATGCTATCCAGACAAATTCTGTAGCACATTTGAATGCGGGGGAGGACCAGTCGGTCTCCAGCCAGGCACAGCCCTCAATGTTCCTGGCTCCTGAGGACAGAGACAGAAAGGGGTTTGCTTGAGACCACTAGTGCAGATTTGATAGCTAGTATGAAATATTTCATGGCTTCCTTGTTATTTTGTGTTTAAAGCTATTTGAGATGCTACTTGGTCTTGTTCATTTTGTAAGGATTCTGAAGACATTTCCAGAGCTATGAAGATTGTGCATGTGCATTTATCTCTTTATCTTTTCTTTTCTAGCACTGGCCTGTGTTTGTGGAGGTTAAAGACCTTCTGACATTGGTTCCACCCCTGGTGGGCCTGAAGGGGAACCTGGAGATGACGCTGGCATCACGACTCTCCACAGCCGTAAGTTGACAGCAGCATTTCAGGCCACCCACAGCCAGGGATGACATGGTCCCACCACTTAGCTGTCCTCAGTGGCTTATGGGTGGATGGGCTGGAATCTTCAAAAAGATGAGTGTTGTCGAGTTTTGTTACCTCATGGATGGAGCTGTTGCTGGTCACCCATCTCTGCCTGTCATCTTGTTTTTCCCACAGTCAGACTGGACTATGGATGAGAGACCAGGCCAGTGCCTCGGGCCCTTCATTTTTCCTTTAACCCCAATGTTGCTTGGTTCTTTGTGTCCCTGTTACCCCAAGTCTACGTGCTGCCTGCCCCTTGACACCCTTCTGTATACCCTGGGCCCTCTTCCTCCATGTGTTTATACAGGAGCTGCTGTGAGCAATGCACCTCTAAGGGAGGATTTTGTAGAGGAGACGAGAAGGGTCTAAACTGTCCAAGTTGCTGATCTCCCTGAACAGATCGTTCTCCAGATTGTTCTCCAGGTTCCCTTGTTGCTGTGGGACTAGAGGCATCTCCCTCTGAGTTGTGTAGGCAGCGCGGTTCCCAGCCTTGACAGTTCCCCTCATCTCATCCCAGTTATCCCCAGGTGCTGGAATTCTTTTCCTCTTGTTATGCGGAATGGTTTCTCCCTTTCTCTGATGCCCGTGTGATGTCCTGTGTGTGAAAAAAGACTGTGGCTAGGGGAGGTATACTGTGTTCAGGCACCTGAGAGGAGAGCCTGGTAGCTGAGGTGCAGAGGGCTGGGGAAGGCGGTCCTGCTGGGTATGAGGCTGGAGAGTAGAGTACGGGCAGCTGCACAGTGGCCCCCGGGGATATCCAGGCCCTGATCCATGGAAGCTCAGGATTCCATTTTTATGGGAAAAAGTCTTTGCGAATGTGATTTAGTTACAGACCTTGGGAGGAAAGATTCTCCTGAATTATCCCGATCGACCCAGTATAATCACAGGAGTCTTTACAAAAGGGAGGCAGAGTGACATTTTGGGCAGGAAAGAAAAAGGCCAATAGAAGAATAGTCAGAGAGGAAAGGTGCTGTGCCACTGGCTTTAGTGGAGGCGAGGTCACAAGCCAGGAGACGCAGCTCTGCGTGCTGCAAAAAGCCGGAAAATTGATTCTCCCCTAGAGCTTCCAGGGGGAGCAAGGTTCTGCCAACACCTTAATTTGGGCTCCATAAGACTCATTTCAGACCCTTCACCACCAGAATTATGAGAGAATGGATTTTGGTTGCTTTAAGCAAGTTTGTTAAATCAGCAAGAGGAAATCAACATGTTGGATCACATCATATAGAGCCCTATAAAACATTGCAACATTTTAAGGCTCTGGTACTGTGATTTAGGCTCATGTATGCACACACATGTACACAAACATACATGTACACATGTATGCATGATTATTTTGGCCCATGTTTAGGAGGAAAAATGTGTTGATAGTAATCTCTGCCATGGAGAGTTCAGTAGTTACATTTTTATTTCATAATGCTTAACTGCATTTTAAACCTTCTATCCAATGATCATATCTTAGTGTTATAATTCTTTCAAAATCTATGAAGCATATAAGAAAAAAAAACTGTTAATATGTGTCATTATAATAGTCTAAGGAGAATAGACACATTACTGTCACAATAGAAGCGTCCAAAGCATTCGGTACTTTATTTTAAAAATCACTGTGTAAAGGTATAAATTAATGCAGTTAAAAACTAACATATTTAAGACCAAAATAAGAAAGACCGCAAATCAACCATCTAAATTCATACCTTAAGAAACTAGAGGGGTTGGGGATTTAGCTCAGTGGTAGAGCGCTTGCCTAGCAAGCGCAAGGCCCTGAGTTCAATCCCCAGCACTCCCGCCTGAAAAAAAAAGAAACTAGAAAAAAAAAAGAACACAAAGCTAGCAGACAAAGACAAAAAAAAAAAAAAGATGGTTCAGAAAACTATAATATTCATTAGCAGCATTGATCTGTAGTTTTGTTTTTTAGTTTCTTATATTATCTTTGGCTTTGTTATCAGAGTAACACTAACCTCAAATAATCAATCTGGAAGTCTTCCTTCCTCTTCGGTTTTTTGGGAGAGTTTGTGAAGGATTGCTGTTAATTTTTTAAAATGTTTAGTAGAACTTACCAGTATAGCTTTCTTGGTCCTGAGTTTTCTTTTTTGGGAGATTTATAATTACTGACTTCAATTTCTTACTAGTTATTTATTGGTTCAGATTTTCTATTTCTTCATACTTCAGTCCTGATTGATTATGTGTTTCTAGGAATTTACCCATTTCAATGAGGTCATCCAGTTTGTTGCAATAGATTATTCTTGGTACTCTCATATATTCCTTTTTTTCTGTAGAGTTGGTAGAAGAGCTGCCATTTCCATTTCTGATTATAGTTTTTTGAATCATCTATTTTTTTGTCTTAGTCTAGCTAAAGGTTTGTGAATTCTAATTCTTGGTTTCACTGATATTTTTTCCACTATCCTTCTAATATCTCTCTGCTGCAGTCTTTATTATTTCCTTCTTTCTGCTAGCTTTGTGTTCTTTTGACTTCTTAAATTTCTAGTTTCATTCTCTAGTGATTAGAAAGTATCATTTCAGGCCAGTCATGGTGGCATTGGCTTATAATACCAGGATTCTGGGAGGTTGAGGCAAGAAGATCACAAGTTTAATCCTAGCCTGGATAACTCAGTGACTTAGTGAAACATTGTCTCAAAATTTAAAAAAAAAAATTTTTTTTAAAGGACTGGTTATGTAGCTTATTGAGTGTGAAAGCCCTTGATTCAAGCCCCAATACCCAAAAATTATCACTTCAGGTTTATTAAATATATTAACCCCAGTTTGTGCGGACTAGCATATGGTCTGTCCTGGAAAATGCTTTGCATTCATTTGAGAGAAATGCTTGCTTTTCTATTTTTGGATAGAATGTTTTGTGTTATGTCTGTTAGGTCCAGTCTGACTATAGTGTTAATTAAATCCTGTGTTTCCTTGCTGATCTTCTGCCTAGTTTCATTTTTTATCTATTACTGACTGTGGGGTATTAAAGTCTCTAGCTATAACTGTAGAGCTATTTCTTCCTTCAGTTTTGTCAGTATTTGCTCCATATATTTAAGAGCTGTGATGTTTGGTGTATATGTATTTGTAATCATTGTATCGTGGTGATTTGACTCTTGTGTCATTCTGTAATTTTCTTCTTTGTATCATAACAGTTTTTAAGTTAAAATCTGTGTTGTCTGATGGTGATATAGCCACCACTGCTCTCTTTGGTCACTATTTTTGTGGAGTATTTTTTTATCCTTTTACTTTCAACCTGTATGTGTCATTAAATGTAAACCGAGTCTCTTACAGACAGCCTATAGTTAGATTCTGGTTTTTGTTTTGTTTTTGTTTTTTAATTCATTCTGTCAATCTATATATTTTAATTGGAAATTTATCCTGTTTACATTTAAATTAATTATTGATAAGGAAGGATTTTTTATTGCCATTTTTGTGTTCTGTAAGTCTTATGTACTTTTTTTGTCTCGTATTTCTTCCGTATTGCCTCCCTTTGTGATTAGTTGCTTTTTTTCCTTAGTAATGTTTTGCTTCCTTTCTCCATGTCTCTTGGTTGATATTCTATAAATATTTTCTTTGTGATTACCCTGAGAATTAATATAACATCCTAAAGTTACAATGGTCTATTTTAAACTGATACCAGTTTAATTTGAATTGCATTCAAAAATATTACTCCTTTATAGCTCTTCTCCTCCCTGTAGTTTGTTATTGATGTCCCAAATTACGTCATGTCCCTATTAAAACATATTTATAGATTTATAAATATTTTTATGGTTTTGTCTTTGAAATCCTGTAAAAGAATAGAAGATAGATTATGAATGAAAATTATAATAACAGTTTTTAAAATTTGTGTACTTGCCTTTACTGGAGTTTTTTTGTTTTGTTTTTGTTTTTTTGCAGTACTAAGGGTTGAACCTATAGTGTTTGCAGTGAACTACATTCGCAACCCATTTTTATTTTTTGTTTTGAGATAGGGTCTCACTGAGTTGCCCAGGCTTGTCTTGAAATTTTGATCCTCCTGCTTCAGCCTCCTAGAGAGTGCCACCATGCCTAGCTAAACTTTGTATTTTTATTTGGCTTGAAGTTCTTGTCTGTCATCCCTTCATTTCAGCTCAAAAGACTTATATTTCATATAAGCTGAATTCCCTCAGCTTTTGTTTATAAGGAAATGTCTTAATTTTGCTCTCATTTTTGCAGGATATTTTTGCCAGATGTAGAATTGTTAGTTGACTTTTTTTTTTCTTCCAGTATTTTAAGTTGGCCTTTAAGTTTCTGCTGAAAATCCTTTGATAATTTTAGGAATATCTTGTATATGATGAGTCTATTGTCTCCTGAGGCCTTTAAAATTCTGTTTTTGACTTTGAACAATTTGTTTATGTCTCAGTGTGAGACTCTTTGGTTTTACCCTTCTTCGAGTTCAGTCATTGTCTTGTGTTTCTGTGGCCACCTCTTTCCTCCACTTCGGGGAGTTTTTCATCATTATTCCTTCAGGTTGCCTCTCTCACCCTTTTTCCTTCTGGTGTTTGCCCACTCTCACCTCTGTAAATCTCTAAGCTCCTGGCTCTTCAGGCCTCCCTTTACCTCCTGGTTTCCCTTCTTTTCCTGTTCACCCTTTACTTCATAATGTGCCCCTGGGTGCCGGTGATGAATTTGGTGAGTGCTTTCATTTGTAGTAGAAGCTGGGCTGCCATGAAGGTAGTAGAGATTTGGATATTTATTTTAACCATTTTACAGTTGATTCAAATAAGATACCTTGAAGAAGGCAAGTGTGTTCTGACTCATATGTAGAGACAGCAGCTACCTTATCTGGTAGGATCCAGGACCAAGGTTCAAGCCAGTTAATAGCAAATGTGAGTTAAAACAGCAAACAAGTGCAGTGAATACATAGTCCAACTGTGGAACATAAAAATGAGCCTCTTGGCCTCATAGGCTCTACTGTAGTCTTCTGTTCCACCTGATTACCTTGTTCCTATGCAGACACTAAGGTGTGACCCTTCTATCTGCCTGATGGAATAGACTGAGCCTTGGAACCAGTTACAGGGTATATCTTGGGCCTTGTCCCTTCTTTGTGGGTAGAGGAAAAAAAGTGATTATCATGTTTATTAGTAGTAGGCACATATTTATATTTTTTTCCCCTTGGGGTTCAGAAACTCAATTAACTAAGTATAAAGGAGCTAGGAAAAGCCAGGTGTGATGGTGCACCCCTGTAATCCCAGCACTCAGAAGGCCGAGGCAGCAGGATTATCATAAGTTCGAGGCCAGCCTGAACTAACGAGGAAGACCCTGTCTTATAAAACAAAAAAGAAAAGAAAAAAACAAAAATAAAAAGAGCTAGGAAAATATATATGCTATGAATCTTTTGTTGTTTTGCTTGCATATACCATGCTGTTAGGAGACAATTACCACTTTTAAGAGAGAAAGTCATATTTCTGATTATATTTTTTTACCCTAAGAGAGAAGAAACATACGATGCTTTTTTTTCTTTTTCTTTTTTTTTTTTTTTGGTGCTGGGGATTGAACTCAGGGCCTTGTGCTTACTAGGCAAGCACTCTACCACTAAAGCTAAATCCCCAGCCCCTGCATTCTTAAATGGAATGATTTTGCAAAGAATGTGTGGCCCAGGTCACTGAGGTAGGGACAGCCGGAAAGGAGAGAAGAGAATTGTAGGTGGTGGGGACTATGGCCCAATATCTGCCTATGTACATTTCACAGTAGGAAGCCTTACCCTGAGTCCGTGTGTGAGCTTGAGAGTTGGAGATGGCCTTGAAGTCATTGGCAACACATGTGTTCTGCATATGTGTGTACATACACACATGCACATGGAGGGATGGTCCTTGACATTCTTTCTGTTCTCAAGAGGACTGTGTCCTTACCTTTGTCCGCCAACCCCTTCAAAAGAGACTGAGTTGGGGCTGGGGATTTAGCTCTGTGGTGGGCAAACACAAGGCCCTGAGTTCGATCCCCAGCACCAAAAAAAAAAAAAAAAAAAGAGAGAGAGAGAGAGACTGAGTTGCTCTCTAGAAAGCCAAGCAGCCTAAACTGTTCTGAAGTCAGTAGAATAGTATTTCTCGATTTCTTTCCTGGGAGGCTTTTGTTCAAGGGTGGATTGAACTGCTTTGGACTCAGCCACACTTAACCTTCTCTCCCTTTCTCTTCATTCTAGGCCAACACTGGACAAATTGATGACCCCCAGGAGAAACACAGAGTCATCAGCAGCAACCTCGCCCTCATTCAGGTGAATCTCTACTTTGTCACATTGATACAGCCCCTCCCTTTTTTTGGAATCTGCAGCCAGGACCATTCCAGGTAGGAAGGCGGAGGGCTGAATAAGCCTATATCCCACCACTCCGGAGTGAACTTTGAGGACCTGTGGCCATCTGTCCACCCGATTCCATTCCTGCAGCTACCACATCCACTGGGACACTGCCACATCCACTAGAAGGAGAGCCTCTCATGGGGCCCACGATCCTTTCTGCTTCTCCACTCGCTTCTTTCCAAACCAAATTCATGAAAGATTCACCTGTACTTCATTGCTTTCTTTTAGCTGTGGGTGCTAACAAGCTTCTTTCTCTTCCCACTATTTTGACTCACACTGTTCTTTCCAAGGCCGCTGGTATTCTGCTAATAAATACAGCCTGAGTTTTTCACATGTGACTTTATTTAACCTTTCTGGAGGACACACTGGTGGATCCTTCCCACCTAGAAGTTCCCCCTGTGGCCCCACCGCTGCCTGCCTATTCATTGTCAGCCTCTGAGAAATCCTCTTAGCCCTTTGAGTGCTTCATGCTCCTCTCCAACTTGTACCTCCTCCTGCCAGACCCTCTCTGGGCTAAGGTCTCATCGAGGGGCCTTATTACTGAGCATTACACGTGGGAGGCCCAGGGCAGGAGGAAGTGAGGAGGAGATGATCTCAGGCACAAGCAGGAAGGCTCAGTGTGCTCTTCGCTCTATCAGGTGCTCTAGCCTAAAACCTTCAGCACTTCTCTGGGCGGGGGTGGCCTGCAACATCACCGGAAAATGTTTCTTGAGATTAGACAGCCCATTGTCTGTCAACTGGTAGCCCTGGGTCAGGCTGTGTGTCCATGGCCACCAGTGACACTCGCTGTATCCCTCACCTGGGTTTCAGAGCCCCTGTATCTAACAGAGTATCTCCGTCTGCCTGTCCCACAGGCATCTCCAAAACAGCACAGCCATTATTTTCCCTCCCCAGGTTCACCTCTTCTGGAGACTCCCCCACTCTGCACTCTGTCCAGTGTGACAGTGGACAGTTCACTCTGGGACTCAGCCAACTGAAGGACCTCATTCTCTGTAAAATGGGTTACAGCGAGGTTATGCTAGTTCAGAGCTGTGGCATCTACTGAAAACATGGCTAGAAATAATTGGGTGAGGAATGTCCCCCAAAGGCCCAAGAGGCAAATGTAAGTCCCAGCCCATGTCACTGTTGGAAGGCGGTGGGCCCTACTGGGAGTTCTTCCAGGTGTGCTCTGGGAAATGTGGAGCCCCAGGCCCCTCCTCACTTTATTTTGCTTCTTGGCCATGAGGTGAGCACTTTTGCTTTGCCATGTACTCCTGCTGTGATATGCTGCCACAGGGCCAGAGCAACGGGGCCAATTGATCATGGACCGAAACCTCCAAAACTCCGAGCCAAAGAGAAAACAAAGTCAGTTTTCTCTTTGTAAACTGATTGTGTATGGCATTTTGTTACAGTTGATGGAAAGTTAACTGATGCATAGCAATCACCCAGTCCTGGGCTGGTGGTGACTATGCTGGTGACTAGTCCTTCCCACTAGTGTTCTCAACTGCTCCCCACACCCCTCACTCTCACATCCAGAGTCTTGTCTGAATCTAGTCCTGCCTCTCCTCCCCTGACCAAAGACTGTAGATCTCTGCCCTTCCAACTGCTTGCAACTCATCCTCTGTGTGGCCCCCTGGTGGCCTTCCCTAAGCTGATGGCACCTCCTGCTTTTTGGATTCTGCTTGTCCTGGTGTGAGCCATGCCTGCCTCACTCAGCAGCCTCATGTCCAGCTCCACCCCACCCTCCCTGCCTTGGCCTCACCAGGAATGTGCACACATTTTGGGCTGTACTTTCCACACTCGCTTTGTAGGTTTTCTTGGGCTGTACTTTCCACACTCGCACTGTGGGTTTTAATGTGTGTGTGTGTGTGTGTGTGTGTGTGTGTGACTGGTGTGAAGTAGAAACCCTTTGTCCCCTGAACATAATATTCAGTTTCCTCCACCTTGTTTACCCAGTATCCACTCATTCCGCATTGATTTGAAAGGCTCATGTATCATATTAAAATCTCATGTATTCATGATTACACTTTCATATATCGAATTTTAAAGTTTCATGTATTTATAATTCTGTTCTTGGGCTTTATTCTGTCCTGCCGATCTGTTTGTCTATTTCTGCCAGTGCCACACTACTTTTGTTAGCTATGACATAGATTTTGGTGATGAATATGCCAGAACAACTTCTTTGTACTTCCTTCTCTAAATCATCTTGGCTATTCTTGCATGTGTACTCATTTTGGTGACATTTAAAATACCTTGTCTAGGGCCATGAAAAATCCTATGGAGACTTTGATTGGAATCACAGAGATTTATTTTGGAACATTTTTTATCTTTAAAAAATTAGCTCTTCTCATCTATGAACCTGGACGGCTCTTTTTCCCATCAGCCTTATTCAATAACACGTTTCCATTTAGCCATGTTGAATCAGAGGTGCCAATACTGGGGTTCAAATCTGAACACCTAGTGGCGAGGATCTACATGGCCACAGAACTGTGTGCTCTGCAGGATGGAGATGGATGGCAGTCTAGGTAGGATTGTGAGCCAGGGGACACCAGTGTATAGGGCAGGTGCAAGGGAGGGAGAGTCAGAAGACCAAGGCCGAGCATGTGGGCAGAGGCCTTCAAGGTTGTTGCTGTGCGTCTCTGGTGTTCCTATGGCACATGTGAGGTCAGTGGCCTATGCTGCTTTCCAGAGTCACTAAGCGCTCTTGTCCAGACCCGTGAGGGTGGCCCTGTGAGCAGGACCCTGGGTGCTTCTTGACTGAGGCTGGAGTCACAGAGGATGCTTTTGATTCTGCAGTGGAAGGTGGCATCTAGCAAGGAAGTGGAGGGATGTGGCTTGAAGGGAGGCGCTGGGGTCTGTCTTCCCTGGGGTGGAGGGCTACCAACAGGTGCTAATGTGAAGGACAGGAGCCAGTGGTGAGCGACAGCATCCTCTTACACAAGGGGAAGTATAGTGCTGTGGGCAGGTGGAAGGACCCTCTCTCATGTGTCTCATTTCTGCCTCGACAGGTTCAGGCCACTGTCGTGGGGCTTCTTGCTGCAATGGCTGCCCTGCTGCTGGGTGCCATGTCTAGAGAGGAGTCGGACTTGGCCAAGGCGGCATTGATGTGTGCCAGCAGCGTCCTCACTGCCTTCCTCGCAGCCTTCGCCCTAGGTGAGTGGCACCCTGTGTGTACCCCAGCACCTGTCTAGACCTTGGCTCCACAGCCCTGTTCTGAGCACTCCGTATCCTGGCTCCTGAAGATGTGACCCATGACACCACAGCTGGTTCCCTCTCCCATGCCACAGACCCCTCGGCCCCTGGGCCTTCTCAGGGCCACCTACCCCGTGGGACTTACTCTCCTGTCCTTCATCTCTCTGTGCAGGAATGCTGATGGTCTGTATAGTAGTTGGCGCTCGAAAGCTGGGGGTCAACCCGGACAACATTGCCACGCCCATTGCCGCCAGCCTGGGAGATCTCATCACACTGTCCATTCTGGCTTTGGTTAGCAGCTTCTTCTATAGACACAAAGGTAGGGAGGGCTTCATGGGAGAGGGGCCCTGGGTAAGTCACCAGCAAGGCTGAGCTGAGTGGGAACTCCGGCACCCAGCCATGGCATTCAAATCAGGCACTGTTCCCATCGGAAGGAGCCTAGGGAAGGATGTTACAGAGTCAGAGGTCCTCTTTTTACAGGAGGAAGGTCTGAGGTCATTCAGCAGATCCAGAGTATCCTGGAGAGACCTTGGTAGAGGGAAAATGAGCAGTTCAAGTCAATGGACATGTGGTTGTGCTTTCCACTTTTAGGACAGAGGTATGCAAGGAGACCACCTAGGGCCTAAGTCTGCTCTGGCCACTTAGATATGTCCTCCACGAGTGGAGCCAGTGGGGATCAGGGGCATGCAGTGACAATTTTTGAAGGCACTGCCCCACACAAAAGGAACAGCCTCATCAAAGCTCCAATTTGTCAGTTCCCTGTGAGGATATTGACCCAGGGATTTGAGAAATCACCCCACTTTCACCTGCTAGTTACTGAAGCAGCCAGTAAAACAGCTCCGATATAAAGAGTACTGGTACCTGGGACCCTTTCTCTCCCAGCTCTGGGGTGATTCTTTGCCTGCCCTCTTGGGTGTTGCCTCCTACCAGTGACACTTGGTCGCCCGGGAGAGTCTCAGAGTCTTGCGGTCAACATGAAGATCTGTAGGAATCAAATAAGATGACTTAATTTTATTTTTAAGACAAACTAAATTTAAAATAAGATTTCCATAGGAGTTAATTATTCATATTTGGTTTGTAAAATAAATAAGAGTTTCATGCTTCCCCATATTCTCTTTCTGACCCCTACTGTCTAATGTGCTTATTTTAACGTATGACTTAGGATTTAGACATTTGGTCGCCATCGCTAACCTATGACATATCTGTTGTGCTCATGGGAGTCACTGAGCCTGGCCTGGAAGAGATGTCTTCACTGCCTGAGCAGTGAGTCAGCTGTCCCACCTGCCAGGGACAGTGGAGAAGACTCAAGCCCACACAGGAAGTGTGTATTACCATGCTGTGGAGAATGTGAGGCAGGATCTTGATGCTGACTTGTGGGCAGTTAAGGAAAACTTGGGCTGCATTTCCAAGTGTTCTGTAAGGAGATGCTTCCCCAGGCCACTGCATCCTTGAGTGCTTGAGACCTGCTTAGGGCTGGCTGGGCGTGCCTCCCACTTCCTGGGGTGGCACAGGGACAGCCATGCCCACTGTGAAGTGCTTTGTCCATAGGCATTCTCAGTCACTTGTGGCAGTGGGATGGGCCACGATTGTGTAGTGCAGAGAAAGGAAGGGAATGTTCCTAATGACATTTCCCACAGGAGTGCACAGGACACAGACCATGCCTGTGAGCCCCAGTGCTCGGGCTTCCTTGCAAGAGGGTGTGCACCCCTGAGCCTGCCCCAAGAGGGTAGGACCAGTGTATGAAGACAGTCCTAGAGAAAGCTGATGGTGTTCTGTGCACCTAGAGAAAGCTGATGGTGAAGCTCACACACAGAGGATATGAAGAAGGAAGGGAGTGAACACAAAAGGTGCTTGAGTACATTGGGCCCAAGGTAACGGCAGACTGATCCAGATGCCAGCCTGTCTTCACCAGCCCTGTACCCATTGACAGTGGTGACATGGTGACGTAAGTAGCTAGCAGGCTAACCTTGATCCATGCCCTATGAGAGACATGGGCAGCAAGGACATCACCTTGGAGGGCCTCAGCCAGAAGAGGGCTGGAATTGTGCACCTGCTGCAGCTTTTCACAGCCCCAGCTATCACCTTGGGCAGCTGCCTCTCCACACTTTGGTTTGCTCATGGCCTATAAGCAGGGCATGGAGAACACTCAAAGAGATCTTGCAAGGCAAATGCTGTCGCATGTCACTGACCTGTAGGCTGCTCCTTACAGTGTTGACTGGGCAGGACATTTATGTGTGGAAAATAGCAAACAACAGAGAAGTAGAGGTGAATTGAACACAGACAGGATCTTTTCCAGTTGCTTAATGGGACACTGAAGAATCTTTGAAGATGTCATAGACTTGTCCATCCCTGTTATGGTTTGTGTCTAGATGTCCCCCCAAAGCCTCATGTGGTAAGAGATAACTGGATCTAGAGTGTGTGATTACTAAATTGATCCA
>PVJO010011137.1:0-61046 GCA_004026905.1 Hystrix cristata
ATATAGTAGAAATTTAATGCTTATTAGGAAATGATCTTTACTCTGTAGTTGGATTCAATGTAGAATTTTTTTCTAAATAATTGATTGAGAACATTTAGGCCACATTTTGTCCCGCCTTCTGCTAATTTATGTTGAAGTAACAGAAATGACTTAGGTAATTATTTTTCATTCATACTACCTGTTTATCCCCTGGTTTGGGACTCTGTTTCATGCTGTCTTCATTCTGGACCCCTGACTGGAGTCATCATTTAATCTTTTTAAGAAAAAGAAGAAATTGTGAAAACTCATTCAGCCTGCACCAGGCCAGAAAGCTATATCAGTGAAGGCAAGCAGCTCTAGGATTTTTAAATTCCCCATTGTACTTGTGATCTTTCCTGACACATTTGTTTCTTTCTTTATGTCTGCTCTTTTATTTTCTACCTACATACTGCCTTCTTCATTTTTCTCTTCCTTTCCCTCTCTGTTTTCTTCCTCATAGATTCTCTATCCTCACAATTTAGTTTTGGTTTATCATAAAGAATTTGATATTCAACACTGGGATTTGTCATCCATTGCTCACTGCACAGTTCTTTCTCTCTCTTAGTTCACATTCTTGAGCTAATCAATCTGATTTGCTTATTGATCAGAGTAAGCTAATTTATGTTGAAGTAACAGAAATGACTTAGGTAATTATTTTTCATTCATACTACCTGTTTATCCCCTGGTTGGGGACTCTGTTTCATGCTGTCTTCATTCTGGACCCCTGACTGGAGTCATCATTTCGGGCATTGCATGTGTTGTAGGGGAGAACTAACCAGCTTCCACCCAGAAATGACGTATTACATTGACCAAAACAAGTTAGCTATCTACGTATGACATTAGTAGTGTAAGGAAATACCATCCTTCCATGTGCCTTGGAAGAGGACTACAGTTATTTGGTGGACAACAGCATGTTTTTCCCCTACATGGAATCCGCGCTCTCTTCACAGAAGACAATTTATGAATCTTTTAGGAGGAATTACATATCTACTCTCTTGGCCAGGTGACTTCTGGTAACTTCCAGTAGGCAGAGTGTGCTTTTTCCCTCAGTGTAAATCTTGGTCATGTGGCTAGTGGAATGTGGATATGCCTGATGTATGCTGGCATCGAGTAGAAACTTTACAGGTAGTTTGTGTGTTTTGACTTGAATTCGTGCGCCTTTTTGCCCACTGCCGAGAGAATATCACATCCCAGACAGGGACTGCTGTGCAAGCTTGGATCCCAGAATGAGAAGACATGTAGTATAGGCCTGCAGTTCTAAGCAGAGCTTTCCTCAGCCCTTGACTTTCAGTTACTGTGAACAGAAAATATTTGGTGTGGTCAGTCTCTTGAGATTTGGGAGTTTTACTATAACAGCAAAAGCTGACTTGATAAAATGGGTTTTGGAGTAAGACATTGTGTTAGTTACTTTTCTCTCGTTGCTGGGACAAAGTACCTGACACCCAAAGTTAGGGGAAGAAAGGTTTATTTGGCTTACAGTTTGTAGGGGTTTCAGTCCACAGTCAGCTGGGTCCGAGGCAGGGTGGCCTGGCAGACAGGCAGAAGTCAGCAAGGTAAGCAAGGGATGCAAGCAAGCAGGGGACTAACCAGCTTCTTCCTGTATTTTATATCTTATGCAGGCTACCTGTCTTTAGGGTGGGCAGTACTACCACCCTTAATTCTCATACCCTTATTAGCATCACATCCTTGATCCCAGCAGAACCATGCCAAACCGATCAGTGGATTAATTTAGTAACCGCACTAGATCCAGTTATCTCTTACCACATGAGGCTTTGGGGGAACATCTAGACACAAACCATAACAGACATCCTGGGCTTGAGTGTTAATTCTACTAGTTTATGATTTGGGGTAAGTTATTCAGTGTCTCTGAGCGTGGGTTTCTTTGTCTGTGAAATGACAGTAATGTGTAACTTGCAGTTCTGATGTGAAAACTAAATTGGGTGATACCTTGGTTACTTTCTTGTTGCTGAGATAAAACACCTGATGCCCAAAGTTAAGGGAGGAAAGGTTTATTTGGCTCATAGTTTGTAGAGGTTTCAGTCCATAGCTGACTCCAGAGCAGGGTCATGTGGCAGAGGGGTGTCACAGAGCAGAAAGAGTTCGTGGCAGACAGAAGGCAGCAAAGCAGCAAGCAGCAAGCAGCAAAAGACAAGTGACCACAGCAGCCCTCCTTCTGTCCCTTATATTCTATTCAGGCTACATGCCCTTAGGATGGGTAGCACTCACATCCAGGGTGGGCCTTCCCATAATCTACACCCTGAACTGTGGCAAACCAATCAGTAGACTAATTTAGTAATCAAACACTCTTAATCCCAGCATCACATACTAAATCCCAGCATCACACTCGTAGATCCAGCCACCTCTGAAAAGCCCCACTTATGACTGCATGAGGCTTTGGGGGGACATCTAGATGACTTCCATAAAATGCTTAGGATGACACTCAGCATGAGAGGAATAACAGAAGTTATTTTCATTCCCTTTACTTTTCACCTTGCCATCCTCACTAGAGTTATTCAAGTGTATGTTTATTTGGTGAAAATCCTATAGAAAGGAATTGTGAACAAGAAATCGGATAAAATGGCTTCTAAGGTGAAACCTTTCAAACTCCAATTTAAGAATGTCCTTCCAAAGGAAATCTGAGATGCTCTTATATCTGATCTTGATAGGTTCTCGAATGGTGATAAGTCAACTAGATTTCTGACTGAGCTAAACAGCCCCACTACAACATACCTACCAACACTTTAATCCTTCTAAGAGGAAGTCCTCTGCCAATTGAATAGTAAGCTTTCTTGAAGAGTCCCGCTGTCACCCCCTATGGTCCCTTCTATGGAGGTTGCCCTGTGGCTCTGAAACCAAGAGCAATTAGTCTAACAGCTGGTCGGGGACATGTGATATGTCTTCACTGAGGTGATGACACTGGTGGAGAAATCATATGTCTAATGAAGTTTTATAATGGAGCAGATAATAGAAAACAAAACAGAATGCTGCCATACGCATGTGTGTTAGCTGCTGTTAAAACCGCGAGATGAATTGTGCCTGGAGGTGTAGTTCAGTGGAACAGCCCATGTAGAGCTTTGGTTTCAGTTCCCAGCACTGCGCCCCCCGAGAGAAAAATGAACGAAAATGTACACAGAGAGTATATATTTAGAGGATTTAGGGTAGTAAAGGACAAAATTCTTAGCAATAGCAAGGAGAAGACTGAGAGGAACAAAGAGTAATTCAAGCTCAGCTTTGTGGCAGGGGTCAAATCAAGAGTGTGATTTCACATCTGTGGGCACTCTAAAGTGTGTCTCAGAATTCTTTGATACAAGAATTAATTTGCACCTGATAATTTGCATTTAATGAACATATTGTGGCAGAAGTGATGACGTGTGACTTCCAAGATGAGGTCGTAGTAGGGGTTATAGCACAGGCGCTGCTCTTGCTCTTGCTCTTGTTCTTAGATTGCCCGCTTGAGAACCACTTGCCATGTTATGAGGACACTCAGACAGTCCTGTGGAACCAGTGTAAGTGAGACATCTTGGACACAGACCTTCACACCCGTCTGCCCTATTCAGGTTCTCAGATGCTGGCAGCCTTTGCGACACCGCCCCTTGCAGGTAACAGAATGAGAGATTTTGAGCCTGGACCTCTGAGCCGAGTGACTTGATTCTGGAGCCTCTGAGATGTGTGAGGTCGTGCATTGTAGACTAGTTTATTACACGATAGTACAGTAACATTACCAAGTGGAATCTCTCAATATCTTTTCAGCAATAGCAGTATATCTTTTCTTTTTCCCTCTTCCCTTCCCTTCCCCTCCCTTCCCATTCCCTCTTTTTCTTTCCAGGGCTTTCTACCACTGAGCTACATCCCTAGCCCTTTTAATTTTTTTAAATTTATTTTTTATTTTTAGACAAAGTCTCTGTAAATTGCTTTGGCTGAGCTCCCTCTTGTGATCCTCCTGTCTCAGGCTCCTGAGTAGCTGCCATTATAGGTGTGATTACTTTTTTACTACTGATATTTTTTCTTCTTTGATTTTTCTACCGCAGTGATTTTCCTAATATTTCCTGAGCATACTACTTAAAACAGGTTATTAGTCAGGGTTCTATAGAGAAACAGAACCAATAGGGGGTATATATAGAGACAGAGAGTTTAAGGTATGGGATTATGTGATTGGGGATATCATGAAGTATGAAATCTGTGGGGCCAGTTGGAAACTCATGTAAGAACTGAAGTCACCATCTTGAGTCTTGAATTTGTTGGGAAAGCCTCTCTGCTGGAGCTCTGGCAGCGTTTCATATTGTAATCTTTAGGCAGAGATCTTTAGGTTCCCTCCAAGAAGCCTGTTTTTGGTAGGACGAGGCCCACCTACATACACAGGCAGACTATCCTTTACTTAGAGTCAACTGAGTATAAATGCTCATAAAATCTACAAAATACCTTGACAGCAGCACTTAGTGTTTATTCGAATAACGGGCACCATGGCCTAGCCACACCAGCTTGTAGAAGCAATCATCCCACGAAGAAGAGAGCTTTCCTGCTGCAGAGGAGGGTGTGAGCACATAGAGACCAGAGAGCCCTCCTCCCCGGTTGCAGGGTCCGGAGAGTGGTGGCAGGGTTGCGTCCGTTCTTCTCCAGCCTGTCTGAAGCCACGTGATGAGAAGGAGCAGATAAACCGGTGTGGGTGGCTTTTGTTGCGGCCTCCAAACTGTTCAGGAACTGTGCTTTCTCAAATCTGAAAGAAAATCAGTACATTTTGTTTATAATTAGAGCTGCAAGGAGCTTAATAGCTAAGAAGGAGGATGGGGCTAGAAAAACATTTCCACGCCGGCCAGTTGCTATCAACGGAAAAGTGAGGATTGTGTTTACTTTGTCGGAGTGCTTAACTTAGTGATAGTGGTTGCTCGGCTTTTGGAGAGCTTTTCTAGGCATTTAGGAGTATACCTGACTCTCAGTGAGCTGCTCCTTTGAGCACTGAACAATTTCTGCAATTTCACAGATGGCAATACTTCTGAACACCATTGAAAGGATATTCTTCTGTGATGCTTGTTAAGTTCTGTCTTCTTTAGCAGGTTAAATATGGTGATATGTACTGGATTTAAATCTTTGCCATTTTAAAGAGCATCTTTTAAGAGTTTACTAATTTGAGTCTTTTCATACACCAGAAGTTTGACTGTCAGCCTGATTTTATTTTTTATTTTTTTAATGCCTTTAAATTGAACTTTAAGGTTGACTTCTATGCATAACTCCTGAAATCTCTCTGTGGGTTTGATTTACTGCAATAGTAATATTATTAATTTTATAAGACTGCTTCTAAGCTGTGTTTTTCCTTGCTCTTGAATTTTCTATATGAAAAATGAAGAAAGACTCTTTAACCAAGTTTTATTGGTGTAAGATCAATTTTATGAAGCCTGACGACTTCTTATTCTGAATTTTACCTGAGCAATGTTTCAGCTTAACTGAATGGCTCATAATACTGAGTGACTCTCGCCAGCTCCTTTATTGATTAATGACACAGATAAGAAAGATGTACCTTGTTGCAGAGGGATTATTGTCAAGGAAAGTCCCTCATCTCATCTTAAGGCAGCTGAAAGTCTGTATTTAGGTATGACATGATCCATGAAAGAGAAGGAAAGTCAGGCTTTAGTTAAGCAGTACAGAGAGGACAGCAGAGGAGGGATTGGAAGTGGAAAGCTCACGCAGGGATGTAGTTTTGGAAATGGCTTGCGGGAAGGGAGGGGCAGTCAGCAAAGCACTACTGAAAACCTTGGTAAGTAAGTGGCTTTACTGACACAGTACAAAGGTGAACACTGTTACCAATTGTCTTGTCGTGTAGCTGTCAGAGAAGACTGTGGCTTCCTACGTCTGCCCTCACATGCTCCTTTACCTGTTCCATCTTACTGAGATGGAGAAAATTTGTAGTTTGGGACTGTCAAGGGCATTGCAGTTAGTACTAAATCATTCTTGCTGTGATGGGGTCTGGCAGCAGAAGCTTCCGGCAGATGTGTGAGTACATTTCCGGGTTCCAAATTTCTGAATGGTGTAGCGGAGCTCGCAGCCTGCTAGCTAGCATAATTTGGTAGTAAATTCAATGTAATCAGTTTTTAGAAGAGGAGAAATATTAGAAATCAAGATGGACTATTATTTTTTGCTAATCATAATTAACTTTGGTTAATGTCAAGGATATGTATACTTTTTTTTTTAATTTTATTTTTTACCAAGAACATGTATTGGTACATTTTATTCATAGTGATCCCATTCATCATAGTTATTTTGTACCTGTACATGATGTATCTTGGTTTTTCCTGCCTCTTTCCCATCCCTCCCTTCTGCTCCCCCTTCCCTATTTATAGCAGGTTTATTTATATATATATATATTTGATATTTTTCCATATTTCCCTTTCCCCTTTCTTTCCTTTTCCCCTTCTTTTCCCCTTTCTCCCTTTCTAGTTCTCCTCTCCTTTGAGTATTATCTTCCTTTTATATAATATCTATTACACCTCTTTGTCCTTACTACACTTACGGTTTTTCATATCAGAGAAACAATTCGATGTGTACTCATGAATGTCTGATTTATTTCACTTAGTAGTATGGTCTCAAGGTACATCCATTTACCTACAAATGTCTCTAGTTTATCCTTTTTTATGGCACAGTAGTACTCCATTATGTAGAAAAGCCACTTCTTCTTTAGCCATTCATTAGTTGTTGGGCATTTAGTTTGTTTCCAGGACTTAGCTATTACAAGTTGTGTTGCTATAAATATGGTTGTGCATATATTGCTGTGGTACAATGATTTTAATTCTTCTGGAAAGATACCCAGTAGAGGAATAGCTGGATCAAATGGAACCTCTAGTTGTAGTTTTTTGAGGAATCTCTATATTGATTTCTACAGTGGCTTGACCAATCTACATTCCCACCAACAGTGGAGGAGGGTTCCTTTTTCCGCACAGCCCTGGCAGCATTTGTTATTGGTTGATTTTTTTGATAATCACTGCTCTTTCTGGAGTGAGATGAAATCTCAGCGTTGTTTTGATTTGTATTTCTTGAATGACTAGTGATGTTGAACACTTTTTCATGTATTTATTTGCCATTTTTATTTCTTCATCTGAGAAATGTTTATTCATTTCAGATGCCCATTTTTGGACTGGGTCTTTGAATTTGGGAGGTTTGATTTTTTTGAGCTCTTTGTATATCCTAGATGTTAGACCTTTGTCTGAGGGACAGCTGCCAAATATTTTCTCCCAGTCTGTGGGTTTTCGCCCCACTCTAAACAGCATGGTACTGGCAAAAAGATAGACCAGAGGATAAGTGGAACAGATTAGAAGACACAGAAGCAACTGCAGACACACTCAAATACCTCATCTTCAACAAAGGAGCCAAGTACCCTTACTGGAAGAAAGATAGCCTCTTTAACAAATGGTGCTGGAAAAATTGGCTTGCCACATGCCGAAAACTAAAACTAGATACATGTCTCTCACCATGTACTAAACTACAATCGAAGTGGGTCAAAGATCTAAACATTAAAACAGAAACACTAAATGTACCAGAGAGTGGAATAGGCAGAACTCTCGAAGACATAGAGGTAGGAAAAAAATTTATGAACAGAATCCAGATTGCATGGGAAATAATACAAAGAATCAGTGCTTGGGACCACATCCTATTAAAAGGCTTTGTACAGCAAAAGATATGTATACTTTTAATAGTATAACAGGGAATTCATGTTTCTTCATGAAACTCCAAGAGAATTTTAAAATACGGAAATGTCAGTATGCAGAATGTGTATATAAAAACATTGGTATAATTAAGATGCAGCCAGGGCCTGCTTTTCTGTCTTCACAGAGTTGAATTAGCTAATTCTAGAGTATATATAGATGATAGTAATAAAACCATTTTAAATGGATAGTAGGTATAAAATAAAAAAATACTGATATTGGAGAAATATAACTACCAACCTCTTAGATGTCAAATGTGCGGAGTTTGTGGTCCCACAACATTGAGGAATGAAGTCATGAACCAAAGGAAGAAGTAAGGAGAGTTTTTATTGGAAATAATGAGAGAAAAATAGCTCCTGGATATCCAGGTAGGGTCCCAAATGGGGTGGCCACTGAGGCCCTTTGTCAGGGGTAATTTACACAGTGAAATTAGAGTGTGGGTACAATGTGGGTCAAACTACCATCAACCTGTAGGGATTACAAGTATGGTCACTTAGCTGATATTGATCTAATAGGGAAACGAGTCATGTTGCAATGGTACATGGAAAGAACAAAGACATTTTGGGAAGGGATGGGTCCAGAGGCTCTGGTCACCCACCCACCTGGGTGGTTGCTGATTACAATATAATCTCAGGTTACTGTGTATCCCTTTGGGAGGCATTCAGGCCTGGCCATTGCATCTTTATTTTGAGGCCCGGGAGGTGCCTCCAGCCACAGTTCTGATGTGTTTGTTTTTCCGCTGACTTTCCTGAGAGCCCAGTTGCTCTCTGACTGTATATTTTTTTCTATCTAACTTAGCTGCTTATAATAATACTTGGGAAATTAAAACATTAAGAATTAAAAAATGCTGGTGTGACATGAAAGAGTTATAGGTACAGGGGTTAAAAACAAGGCTATGTGGGTTCAAGTGCCTTCTTCTTTACAATTTGAGCACTCCAAATTGCTATTTCTTTTTCTGCATCCTAAGGACAGTAATAGGCAAAAGGATTAAAGGAAATGCTGGGTAAAAAGGTGCGTGTTTGTTGCCATCAACGGATGAAGATGGTAATAATATAGGGGAAAAAATATAGCCGCCAACCTGCTAGATGTCAGTTGCACTGAGTTTGTGTTCCCCAAAATTGAAGAATGAATTCTAAGGAACAAAGAAGGTTAAGAGTAGGAGAATTTATTGAGAGAAAGAAAGAGAGCTCCTGAGAGACAGGAGGGGATCTGAGTGGGTTCCAGCAAGCCCGCTTTTCAGGGGAAGTTTTATAGCGCAAAATCACGAGGTGGGTACCACATGGGTCAGGACTATGATCAACCAGTAATATTACAAGTGTATTTGCTTAGGTAATATTGATCCAGTGGGGAAGACGATTATGTAGTGTCTTAGTTACTTTTCTTTCATCGCTGGGACAAAATACCCGACACCCAAAGTTAGGGGAAGAAAGCTTTATTTGGCTCACGGTTTGTAAAGGTTTCAGTCCACAGTCAGCTGGGTCCGAGGCAGGGTGGCGTGGCAGACAGGAAGAAGTCAGCAAGGTAAGCAAGGAATGCAAACACGCAGCTAACCAGCTTCTTCCTGTATTTTATATCTTATGCAGGCTACCTGTCTTTAGGGTGGGCAGTACTCCCACCCTTAATGCTCATACCCTTAATCTTAGTGTCACATCCTTGATCCCAGCAGAACCATACCAAACCGATGAGTGGATTAGCTTAGTAATCACACACTCTAGATCCAGTTATCTCTTACCACATGAGGCTTTGGGGGGACATCTAGACACAAACCATAACACGTAGCAAATGGACAAGGCGAGAACAAGGACATTCCAGGAGGGAGTGGATCTGGAGGTCTCTGTTGCCCACCTGGGTGACCTATACTGTATCAGATCAGATGAGGGTAATCTTCAGTTCATCGTTTATCCCTTGGGCAGGGGTGTAGCTCTGGTCTTTCCATCCTTATTTTGAGGCCTGACCTTCGATGGATAGTTATAGTGTATGCTCTTATATATTGACTCCATTAAGGGCCCAGCCCTGTCTGACTGCCTATAATATGTCTACCTAATTTAGCTGTCTATAATAGTAATTTCCAATCTTCATACTCAAATAAGTTAAAAGAAGTACAGGAAGGTGGATAAACATGCATTTTCTTTTAATTAATTTTATTGGTACATTTTAGATAAACATAATAATCACATTCATCATGGGGAATTTGTACCTGTACATGATATATCTTGCTTCTTCTTTTTTCCCCTTCTTCTTCCCTCCCTCCAGTCCCTATTCCCCTCTTTATTTACAAAAACTTTGTTTTCATTTTTTCCTCCCCCCCCCTTTGTTCCCCTTCCCATTTGAACACTTTCTTCCTATTTCCCAGTACCTATTACACATTTTGGTCCTTATTGCCCTTTTCGTTTCTCATACCAGAGAAACAGCACGTAAATAAAACATGCATTGTTGAGATATGGAGGGAGTATGGAGGCGGGTAAAGAGAAGTAAAAAGAACTGAGATGTGTAATGTACTTGTACCAACTCCCCTACTGCAAACACGTACTAATAACACAAAAATAAAACCTAGGTAGGTATGAAAAGATGAATGTAATAGAAATCCTATTTTATGAAAATCAAGGAATGCACAAAAAAAAATGTGTACTTTCAGAGTAACTCATTTGTTAGCAATTTCATTTCTTTGCATTTGAATATGCTTTAGGGTTTGCCAAACTATTGTCTTGAACCTTTGGCTTAGTGCCACAATTTTGCGCTAATGTTTTACCCTGTTTGGTGAAAGGCCAAAGTCTTGTGGCCATGAGAAAAATGAGATTAATTGGTGTCTTTGTTAGCAGTTGTCAGAGCTATTAACAGTCTGTTCAGGGCTGGGGATTTAGTTCAGTGGTCAGAGTGTCTGCCTCGAAAGCACAAAGCCCTGAGTTCGATCCCCAGTACCAGAAAAAACAAAACAAAACAAAAAAACAGTCTGTTCATTGAGTGGGCCGGCCTCAGTGTAGGGAAGTCAGGGGTCCTGTGGTAGTCTACTCTCTCTCCTAGCTTGTTCTCTGTGCCTTGTTGCTGCCTGTCTTTGACCTGTAGGCCGCTGCAGCAGAACACCTCTGTGCTCTGGTGTCTCCTTCGTGCCTCTGCTGAGCTACTGTCTTCACTGTGTCTTCTTGATTTTAGTCCTGCTGTTTTCCTCTATCAAGAGCACTCTGGTGTCAGTTCTTTGCTTATCTTCTTCCCCCAGCCCCAGGGAGAAGTTTCTTGTTAATCCAGATGGATCTGCTTTGGAGTCTGACATCCCCTGCCACATGTACTCTAGTTTCTGGCTCTTTATGTTGCATGTTGGGATTGTTCCTGTCAAAGCAGGCTTGTACTCCACAGTGAGAAGAGCCAGCCTTTTCAGGGTGCTAAGCCGGCCTTGGCTTTTGCCACAGTTAAAGAGTTGAGATCTTCCGAGGGGTAGAGGAGTGGAAGGAAAAACACTGGACTGGAAATATAGAACTGACTTCTCACTCTGGCTTTATCACTGATTTTCTCAGCGTGAAGACAAAGAACTGGATGTGGTGGTGCACGCTGTAGGCTCAGCTACTTGGGAGGCGGAGGCAGGAGGATCACTTGAGCACATGGGTTTGAGACCAGGTTAGGTAAGATAGTGATATTATAGACAGCTAAGTTAGGTAGAAATATTATAGGCAGTCAGACAGGGCTGGACCCTCGATGGAGTCAATACACAAGAGAATACACTACAACTATGGCTGGAGGCGCATCCATGGAAGGTCAGGCCTCAAGATAAGGCGGAGGGATAAATGATGAACTGAAGATCACATTCATCAGATCTGATAAAGTCTAGGCCACCCAGGTGGGTGACCAAGACCTCCAGATCCCCCCCATCCTGGAATGTCTTTTATCTTTCCATGTCCATTTGCTATGTGCCCTTCTTCCCCATTGGATCAATATTACCTTAGCGACTACACTTATAATATTATTGGTTAACCATAATTTTGACACACATTGTACCTGCCTTGCGATTTTGCTCTGTAAAACTCACCCTGAAAAGTGGGCTTGTTGGCAACCCACTCGGGTCCCCTCCTGTCTCTCAGGAGCTCTCTTTCTCTCTCTCAATAAAATTCCTACTCTTAACCTCCTTTGTTCCTTAGAATTCATTTTTTGACTTTGGGCAACAGGAATTCAGCGTAACTGACATCTAGCAGGTTGGGAGTCACATTTTTTCCCCTATATCAATGAGACATGCCCCCCTATCAGAAATCAAAAACAAAGAGAATGTGAGTGAGATTAGATTAACCTAGATTATGTCTTGGTTCTCTCTGTCTTTAATGTCTCCTCCTTTGGCGCTATGATTCATAGCTTTTTTAGGAGATACAGGGCAGAAGATGTGCTCTGTCTTTCAAAACCTTGCAGGCCTTCTTCACGCCAAGGTACTGAAATCCATGGAAGTACTAGGTAGTCACAGCGGGCTTCAATCTTCTCAGGCTGCCTTCCTCACCTAGAGGTGGTGAGAGTTCATCCAGAGTAGGTTTATTGTCTGGTTAGAGAAGAGAACTATGGGCCAGGTATGGGGTGAATGCCTGTAATCCTAGCACTCTAGGAGGCTGAGGCAGGAGGATTGCAAATTCAGGCGTAGCCTGGGCAATTCAGTGACTTAGTGAGACTCTGTCTCAAAATAAAGTATAAAACAGGGCTGGGAGTGTACTTGGCATGAAGACCTCAGGTTCGGTTCCTGTGTGAGGTGGGTGGGGGCTGTGGTACTGGTGCCCTGCTCTGGTCTGGACCTTGGTTCAACGTCCCTTGCGGGCCGTGGAAGGCCCCTCCGAGCCTGGCCCTGCCTCATCCACTCTAGTCGCGCTGGCCTTCTCTGAGTCCTGGGATGCGGGATGCTTCCTTCCGACATACAGTTGGAGTCGTCTTTGTCCTCGCTGCTCTCTTTGCCACGGATACTTTTCCCTCAGCGCCTTTAAAAGGCCCACTCTCCTGACCAGGCTGGCAAGATCACTTGTCCTTTGTGTACCCACTCACAGTACCTTGTACTGTACCTCTCCCTTGAGCACTGGCCCTGGTTATTATATCATGTTGATTGTGTGGCCATTTGATTAGTCACTTCTTTCCCCGGTGTACTGTCAGCTCCATGAGAATATAAGTCATGTCCCTTTTTGCTGTCTTTTGTACTTCTAGCCACCAGCTTAGTGACAGGGACATGGTAGGTACTAAGAATGTATTTGTGGAATGAGTGAATGAGCCAAAACTGCCAGAATCTCTTAGCTTGGAATCATGGTAACAATAATAAAGGCCATAAGAACAGCAGCTGTTTGTTAAGTACTTCCTGTCTGCCACACACTGTTTTCCTGCTTTTATCGCCATCTGCATCATCATCATTTTCAAATTCAACTCTGCCTCCACTTTTTGAGCACTTACACTTGGTACTGCACTGTGTGTGAAGTAGTGGATCTGTGATGTCATTTGGTTTTAACAGTGGGCTTTAAGGAAGCATTTTAGCCCACCAGCTTGTAGGTGTCTGCCTCCAACACACACCAGCAGAAACACTGAGATAGCACGTGAACTTTATTGAATCATGCAAGTCCGGGGCCTACGTGGGTCACACTGGAAATTCTCCGGTTCTTTGAGAGCAGAGGGCTGTTGGCTTGTTTAGGGTCCTGGGCTGCCTGAGAGAGGAGGACTCCTGAGGAGAGGATCACACATTCCAGCGAAGGCAAGTGAGGCTCGGAGAAGTTTAGTATTTGGCCTGTCATTTTAACCCAGGCCTGGGCCCTGGGATCCCCATCCTCGGCAACTATGCTTTGCATTTGGGAGCACTACAGAAAGATCAAAAGCTCTGTAGAGCTTTTGTTACTCAGCAGCGTAACACAGTGTGCCATCGGTGGTGTCTGCTGCGATCATCAGAGTGTCCTGGGTATCTTGTCACTTATTTTGGCTACCAGGCACCCTATTTCGTGGAAGAATCTCATGCGTGCATGCGTGTGTGTAAATCCCTCCTTCCTCCCACGAGGGCAGAGTCTATTCGCTATTACACAAGTAGAAAAGGCCAGCTGCCCGCGTTCTCGGAGCTGGGATGGGGGCGCATGCTGCATTAGCCCCGGTTTCTGAATCAGAAGCTGGTGACACTGAGGAGGCGGCAGCAGGGAGAACACATCCTGCGGAGAGAGGGTCGAGTAGCCTTCCAGAAACGGCACCTTTGATCTCCGTGTCATCCTGCTGTGACTGTCTTGGCCTGTGTGTGTTGCTGGTCATCGGCGATCTCTCCGAAGAGCCTGTTTAACTCACTCCTCATCCCCACCTGAAGGGCTGTCCAGGCCAGCGTTTCCCCGGACGCCCTCTGGCACATGCTGAGAGGACCGTGTCGCCTGTGACTGCAGGGACTTTCAGATGGGAACGTGCCATGCAAGGTGAACTGTCGGCATTTTCACGGCAGGCAGCTTCTTACCATCCTCAGTATAAAAACACTGCTGAGTCACATTTGTGGTTTTGTCACCATTCAGTGAGAACAGGTAGTGACATTTAAGCCCAGAAATTTCAGCCTTTGATACTGTTATGGTGGCAAATGTGAAGAAGGAAGAGCACCGTGACCTTAGGATGTGAACCCCTGATCAGAGTGCACCCATCAGCCAGATATGTGACTGATTGATTTTTGGAGAACTGAACTGTTCTGTATGCGAAGTGTGAAAATAGTAGATTTTATCCTGGGTTCTGAATAAGCAGTAAGATTCAGGGTCTTATGTACTTTTACTATTTTAATGTGTATTAACAGAGGGAAAAAAAATCAGTTTTCTTATGTATTTAAAATAACACTATTTGTATTTATATTTTAATTTGTCTTGAAATAGTATTAGTTTATTAATGAGATGCTATTAAGAACCTCGCACATTCCGCTAAATTTTAAAAAGGATCCTAGCTGCAAGGATTATGAACTTCCCCACGTTTGGACGTGTTTCTTTTCTGTGCTCTCACCTCTCCAAACCTTGCTCTTTTGTAGAATTGCCCATCTAGAGCTTGGTCCCTCCATCTCCCGTATTTTGGAGGGTGAATATACAGTAGGTCATTACCTGACGTGTCAGCAAGGCTTTCTATTTTAATGTAAGCTCACGGAAGAAAGGCAGATTGTCTTTGAACAGTGTTCAATGAATTCTTTAAAAAACAATAATGCGGCTTTGTATGTGAGCTTGTGGCATTTTCTCAGAACTACTAAAGTGTTTTCTTAATCCCTTCGGTTACATTTTGTAGTATTTGCAGTCATCTCCCCTGGATGAGCCTTTGTCCCCACCGCCCCTTGTTCTCAGAACCTGCTTTTCTTTTTCTCTTCCACCCTGCACTCTACAGCTGGCTCTTCATTTAAATCCTGTCACAGATTTGTGGGCTTGGGGTGTGCGTGTGCGTGTGTGTGCACGTGTACATGTGTGTTTGACTTGCTTTAAGTCAGACAAGGGAGTGATTTTTGTTGTGATAAATATTTTTGGCAAAGGAATCTTTAGGCATTTTCTTGCCAAGCTTAAGATGGGAGCACGGCTGCTTTGGTAGAATACTGTGTAGAGGGTAAATAGAAACTGTCGTATTTTAGGATGATTTTGAGAAACCAGAAACCCCAGAGTTCTGCTTTAATTTGTAAATGCCACAGAAAAGAGTAATTATTAAATACTTATATGTAGCCTTTTGCTAGCACCTGTTAACTCTAATACTGCAGGATGAATACACATTGTCTTTCTAGATTTCAGTGACATCTAGCTTCAGTTACAGCTGGTTGTCTTTTGCTTGCTTTACTTTCTCTTTCTTTCTTTCTTTCATTTATTTTTGAGACAGGGTCTCACTATGCAGTTTAGGCTGGGCTGGTCTTGAGCTCACTGTGTACCCGAAGCTGCCCTCAAACTCCTAGTGATTCTCCTGCCTCGACCTCCCATGCTGGTATTACAGGTGTGTACAACCATGCCCAGTTCTTGTACTTTCATTTGAATGGTTCAAATAGTGTCAGGGTTCTAGATTTTCATGAAAACTACACTTTCTTTTTGGTATTTGGCACTTCAATTATTTCTCTCTGCTAACTAACCTCTCTTCATGCAAACTTCAAAAATTAAAGAAGACATAAGAATGAGTCTGGTAGCAGATTGTAAGATGGGTAATAGTCATAATAATAATAATACCTATTTAGTCCTATGGGATGACAATCTAATTCTTCTCTACTTCATTTTTGAAAAAGTATTAGTGCAAAGTTGTAATTATAGCAATAGTTGGCCCCCATGCAACTCCAGTTTCTAATGTTAGATATCAAGGATGTTAATTTTTTTCTGTTCAGAGTCTAGTTTTTCTAGTCCCTTGGAAATTTTGTATCTTGCCCTTTTCTAGGAAGCTCTTGCTTTGGCAAAGGTATGTGGACAGTGCACTGTGAACTTGCAGAAAGTTCACAGTGCAGAGAGGTAGCTTGGGCAGAGGATGGGCAGCAGAGAGAGACTAGGGGAAGACGTTAGTAGGACAGGAAGAAAAAAGGGGGTTGTTGGTGAAGGACACAGCACAGAGAAATGGGAGGGGAGGTTGCAGAGAGAGAAGCTAAAGAAAAATAAGTTGTAGAAAAAGAACAGGTGGGATGGGGTCAAAGTAAAGGCAAAGAGTTAGTAATAAAAGAAAAATTGAATGAGAGTGGGAAAAATTAAGCATATTCTTTGGTAAGAGAATTTCTTTGTGTAACAATAATGGCTTATTACATAAATGAAAAGTTGATATTTATACATTTGTTTAAGATATCGAGAGAGCAAAGAAAACTTAAAACATTAAAAATTATAAGGTGTTATGTAGTAGCTTTTGCCAGCATTTATGGTGGGGCATTTGTTTGTGTTACAGTTTGAATCTAAAATGTTCCCTCAAGTCTCATGTGTTTGGAAGGCGACCGAATCAAGGGGGCGCTATAGCTGAATGTGCAGGCAAGATGTGGATGGGTCCCCGTGGGAGTGACCTGGAAGGTTGTATCTCTTTCCCCGACTCCTCCCGCCTCTTTCTCCTTCCTGGCCACCATAACATGAGCAGTTTCCTCTGCCATGTCCCTCTGCCGTGCTGTTCCTGCCTTCAAGCTCGTTGACCACGAATGTAACCGTGCGCCAAAATAAACCTCTCGTCCTTTAAGTTGTGGGTGTTAGGTATTATGTCCCAGTGACAGAAATGTGACTGAGGCAACTCGCTTTGAATCATGCTGGTGAGCAGTTACGTTGAGCAGGTGATAGTTGAAAACAATGAACAGGAGCTTTTAAACCTGCAGTTATTCTGGATGCAGCTGCCATTGGGATGACTTTGCTGCGAGGTAGGGGGAGGGACCTCCAGGGTATGTTTAGAACTGTGAATGTTGCCGAGTGGGCACAGTCCCCTGAAGAGGCCCTCTGTGTGGAGAGCAGAGCCTGCCTCAGCCAGCCTTTCTGTCTAAGTGAAGGTCTGACATGGGGTAGAGATTATCCTCCTGTCCCAATCACTTGCCATTTGGTGGGTTCCTAGCTTGTTACATTGTGAGAATGGTGTCTTTCAAATCCTTCTAGATTTGCATGTTTATGTCCCAGCAGTTTTACTTAATAGATCATTCTATTCAAGAGAATACAGGAATTTAATCTGTATGGTATCTTGGAATGTTCAAATCTCAGAGTAACCAATTCAGTATGTAATAGGCAAATATGAAAGCATAGCCTGTTTTGCCAGATTCAATATAAAAAGGGACAGCTGAAGAAAAATTATTTTGCTCAAAATAAAAGCATGCTTTTTAAAGTTTGCTTTGGAGAAGAGAAAGCAATTGTATTGTAAGTATGTGTAATTATCTGCTTTCCTTCCCAGCCTCTTTGGGATCAAATTAGTTTTCTCCAGGAAAGGCAATTATATGCGGGAGGCCACTTTCTGCTAAATTACTGTGTGTTGCATGCAGTGCATCCCACAAACCTGAAATCAGAGATGTACCGCTATGATTCATAATGCCCATTAATTACAGCTTTGTATTAAAGGCTTTTAGTTTTCTGCTTCGGCAACCCTAAATTCTCCTTTTGAAGGAGAATTGCTTACATTAGGTCTTATGCTAACTGGTGAATCCTGTCTTACAATCTCATCAGAGGTACTTGATGCAGGCAGGCAGAGCTCCTCAGCTGGCTTTAAATACGCTTTGCCAGACCTGTTTAACGCTGGATGGTGATAAGAAACTGGAAGGGATTCTGGTCCCTTGGTGTGAACACAATGTTCAGGGTATTCATCCCGAAGCATTTACCCACAGACGTGGACTGCCCCAGGCCGCCTTCCAGCCAGGCCCTTGGCTCTGCTCTTGTTCTGCCCCTGTAGGATTGAATACCGATGGCCGAGGAGTTTCAGAGGGCCCATCAAGACTGAAAACACAAGTCTATTTTGTATCTCTTGGTGACTTTCCCCTTGAACAGTTAGATTTCTGCTTCCCTTTGTTTTCTTCCAGAAAGTAAAGGATATGACATAAAATGGTTAGACAAAAGCAGGTTGCATTCATTTCTGTGCCGTAGTCTCCTTTTGTATTTGGGAACACGTTCCCTGGAACTCCTCTAGATTTTATAACGTCACTGCCCCCTCTCTCCCAATCAAATATATCTTGTCTAAGTTTCTTTGCTGATCTTGACTTTTCCACAAGCTCATTAAGAGACCTGCTTTTCTGTGACACCTTGCCATCCCCCTGCCTCTGAATATTCAAAATCACGTTTTTTTTACTTAGAAAAAATTTAAAATTAGAATTATAGTGTTTTTCATTATATCTTTCTTCTTGTAAATTGCTCATTGAACTTGCTTTTGTGTAGATTTCTTCTGCCCTAGAAATTTATAAGCCTGTCCATCCATTCTTCGAGGAAGGAAGCAGATTAAGTATAGATTGATCTTGTACAGCATCAGGTTGTCCTTTTGAAAATAGGGTTAATGTTTGCTATCTACTTTTGCTTCTGTTGTCTTTTATTTGAAGCTATTTGGAAATAATCTACTTGTGACATGTGTTCCTAGATGATGTGAGAAGTTCTGAAAGGAGAAAAATAATACTGCTGTATCTTATTCAAGATACAGTGTTCCCTCTAAAACTCAGGTGTTGCCAGTGTATACTGAAAGGTGGGGACTTTCAGAGATGGCTAGGCCCTGAAGGCTCCTCCTTCCTTTGTGGGATTAGGTGCTCCCATTAAGGGACTTGACAGAGGAGTGTCAGTCTTCTGCCCCTTTGACGTGGGAACACTTGGCACCCCTGCCTTCAAGGGAGTAGAGGTTGCAGCCCTCACCATGCACCCAGTCGTGGGCTCTCCATCTTGGACTTTCTAGCTTCCAGAACCGTGAGAAGTAAGTTTCCGTTCTTTCTAAATTTCCTAGATACTTTGTTGTTGCGGTAGAAATGAACTAACCGAACTAGTAGTAGTAGTGTAGCAGCTATAGTTTTTCAAAGCTTACTGGGTGCTAATCTATTGTAAGTGTTTCACACGCACTGGTCTGTGGAAGCCTCTCACTGACCTTCTGAGCTGTGTTGTGATCCGTTTTTATAGGTGAGAAGAAAATGGAGGTCAGTGTGCAGTGTGGAAGAGCCCAGATTTGCTAGCCACCAGAGTAGAGCTTTTAGCCTGTGCTGCTTAACCCTTTATTTTTCTTACCTCTCTGTATAGCACTGCAAAGACATTGTGGCACAGCGCTCCGCTATACCTGTGAGATAGACAGGATTTTTTTTTTTCTTAAGTGTTATAAACCCCATTTGTGTTGTAAGCTGTTTGCAACGATGTAGCTTCAGTCTTTACTCACTCATAGTAAATAATGCTTAATATGTCAGTGGTTGTTCAGAGTCATGCATTGCATTAAAATAAAAATAAATAATGAAACTGTAAAGCTAATGATGTGGCTATGTTTAGCCCTCACAATCCTATGAGGTGTAGGGATTTCTTTCTTTACAAATGAAGCAATTGAGGCAGAAAAAGGTCAAGTACAGTAATTTTTACAAAGGTGACTTAAATTTGTTTAATCTTATTATTTTTGTTCTTGAGCACTGTCATACTGTACGCTTTTTAAAAATTCTATTGGATTCTTTTTCTTAAATTATAAATTACTGTAGTTTTTAAAGTCACATAAATAAGAAGTACATTGTTCTTACAGGTACATTTCTTTTTTTAATTTAATTTTTTTAGTACATGTGTGTACTATATAATATTCACATTCCTTGTGGGAAGTTGGTACATGTACATAACACATCCTAATTCCTGTTTTCATCCCCTTTCCCTTCCATCCCTTCCCCATTCACCCATCTCTTGATCCTCTTTCATTTTTTTCCTTTTTTTAGTACATGTTTATAGTACATAACATTTACATTCCATGTGTAGAGTTGGTACATGTATATAACACATCTCAGTTCCTTTTTTATCCTTATTCCTTACTTCCCCCGCCACGTCCCTCCATTTCTTGATCCTGTTTCTCTTTGAGAAAGATCTATCTCCCTACTTCCTATTATTTATCTTCTGTTTTACTTTTTATTTTTACTCTAGGTTTCTCAGGTAAGAGAAACAATGTGATATTCAAGCTTGTGTGTCTGATTTATTTCCCTTAACATTATGGTCTCAACGTGCATACATTTTCCTACAGATGACTCAAGTTTATCTTTCTTGTAAATACCACGTTTTCTTTGTCCATTCATCTGTTGATGGACATATGGGCTGCTTTCAAGATTTAGCTATTATGAATTGTACTGCTTTAAACTTGGGTGTCCGTGTATTGCTGAAATATGGTGTCTTTAACTCTTTTGGGAAGATACTTAGAAGGGGAGTAGAATGGAATTTCTAGATTTAGTATTTTTGAGGAATCTCTATATTGGTTTCCATAGTGGTTGTACAAGTTTCCATTCCTAGCAGTGTGGCAGGGCTCCTTTTCCCCTTGCAGGCTCTCCAACATTTGTTATTATTTGATTTCTTGGTAATGACCGTTTTTTCTGTGGTAAGATGGAACCTCAGTGTTGTTTTAATTTGCATTTCCCTGATGGCTAGTGATGTTGATTGTTTCTTTGTGTATTTATTGGCCATTTGTGCTTCTTCGGTGAAGTATCTGTTCATTTTGCTTGTCCATTTTTTGTTGGGTCTTATCTCTCACCATGTACTAAACTTAAATAAAAATGAATGAAACAGCCTAATGTTAAACCAGAAACACTTGCTGAAAGACAGAATAGTTAGAACTCTTGAAGTCATAGGCATAAACAAGAACTTTCTGAACAGAACCCCAGTTGTATAGGAAATAGTTCTGAGAATCAACAAATGGGATCATATTAAATTAAGAAGCTTCTGTACAGCAAAAGAAACACCCAACAGGGTGAAAGTACAACCTACAGAATGGGAGAAAATTTTTGCCAGCCTTTCTTCAGAGAACTCGTATCTAGAATATATAAAGAACTTTAAAAAAGTAGACCTCCCAAAATAACAGCATACAAAAACAGATGTTATATAAATGCAATCTACCAGTAGTATTTACTTTGACTTGGTAGGAATGTGTGTTTTTCATAGCTGGAAATTTGTAAGTAAACTTTGGAGAGCAGGTAGATTAAAGTTTCTGTTGATTTTGGAGCTAGCTCTGGGTTTGAACTTTGGCCTGTCAGTCTGCTGTGTTCCTTTGGGAAGCTTTTTAACATCTCTCAGCCTAAATTTCCTCATCTGTGTAGTAGCTGCGTGTATTTTTGTGATTCTGTTACTGGTTCTGTAACTGTGTTAGTAAAGAGAATCAAACATTTATTACAGTAATTCCAGATAATTTTTAGTCACTGTCCTAAAAATGGGAAATTTCATGAATTAAAAATATAACATTGAACTGATTTACTTGGAGTGTTTTGATGATTTAGAGCACTAACGGGTCTTCTGTTCTATACTGTAGTGCATTTGAAGTTGATTGGCTGTAATTACTTGGTTAGTGTGTTGTGGATTGCCAAAAACTGCACCAAAATGTAAAATAATTGTTTCAGTAATAACATGAATAGGAAAAAGCATAAAGCCTGCTTTTGTTCATAGCCTTTTCATCATTCATCTTGTTTCTCAGGTCTTAGCTTGAGCAGAGAGAGGACTAATGATTTTTTTTTTCTTGTGAGTATAGAGGATAATTTGCAGCTGTTCCTTGGAGGTTTTTTAAAGATATATTTTTAAGTATAATCTAAAATGTTCCTTACTACTGTTTTATGTGAGAGAAAAAGCTTTTCCTCTGGCTCTTTCTTTTGCACCTGGATGTATTATCCAGCGTACACATGCGGCCTTCAAGGAACATTGTGGTGCACCACTGTGCTGAGGATGAGCCTCCCATGGCCGTGGGGGTAGTAGATGAAGAGCCAGCAGCATAGCGAAGGCGGCGTGCATGATGTCTCCCTTCTTCCCTCCCTTGCTTTGTGAAACACTGTGGCTTTGCAGATTCCGCCAGTAGGTATTGCCTGGTCGCCAGGTGGATGTAGACAACATAAAGAATAATATAGCCATGTTGGACTGTCCTGAAGTCTGAAGGGAAGCGAAACAAGTAACCGTAGTATCGGGCAGACCATGGTAGTTTCCATCACAGAAGAAATATCTGTGAGAAATGGTGTCTGGATGCAGGCGGTGCAGAAGGTGTTAAGGCAGAAGCAGTTCAGAGCGCTCCTGAGGGGCACATGGGATTTCTGTGTGTGGGACGGAGTGGAGAGAGTTAGGCAGATATTCAGGGAGAAAGGGCCTGGGGCCTGAGAATTTGCGTCATGAATACTTGGCCTCCTGTGTTCAGGGAGTGGTGAGGGATGCTTGGCCTCCTGTGTTCAGGGAGTGGTGAGGGTCACTGCGAAGTGAGGAGAGAAGGTGCGGAGTGGGGACAGTGAGCGGACTTTAACTCTGAATGCTTTTGTACTTGACTCAGGAGGTCATGGAAAACTGCCTGTCACTTTTTAAACTTAGGTTTTGCCCACCTTTTTGTTATTTTTAAAACCTTTTTATTTTGAAATGATGACACATACCCAGGAATTGAACATATTTCAGAGGAGTCCTGTATCCTTTATGCAGTTTGCCCCAATAGAAATATGTTACATAACTGTATGATAGCATCAGATCTGGGAGGGTGACATTGGTGCAATCCATAGAGCTAGTCAGGTTCATGTTTTACATTCGTGTGTGCGTGCGTGTGTGTGTGTATGTAAATTAGGAAAGTTTATTACATGGTCAGACAAGGATTCCCTTCATCTATCTCACTCTCTTCATTTCCTACCACCTAAACCCCTGGCAGCCATAAATCTGTTTTTCTTTTCTATGATTCTGCTAGTTCAAGAATGTTGTATAAATGGGTTATATAATATGTAACTGGAAGAATTTTTTATTTTGAAATAATCAACAGATTCTTAGAAAGTTGCAAATACAGTACAGAGAAATCCCTCGCATAAATTCTTTACTCAGTTTGCCCCAGTGGTCATGTCCTGTGTAACTATAATAAGCTGACTATCGGTGGTTTTGTGCATGCACGTGTGTGTGTGTGCATGTGTATGTGATAAATGCCCTAAAGTATGATTGTTGGGTCATATGGTGATGGCATATTTGGTTTTTTAAAGAATTGCCAAACTTTTCCAGAGTGGCTGTTCCATTCCATTTTGCATTTGTACCAGTAATGTGTGAGTGGTCCAATGTTTCTGTATCCTTAACCCGCATTTGGTGTCATTGCCGTATTTTGTTTGTGTCATTCTGTTAAGTGTGTGGTGGTATGTCGCTATGGTTCTGATTTACTTTTCTTGAATGGCTAATGATGTTGAATTTTTTTTCCACTAGAAGGCTCTTTGAGACTTGGCATGGTGGCACACACTTGCAGTCCTGGTGTTCTGTTAGGCTGATGCAGGACGATGGCAGGTTTGAGCCCGGCCTGGCAACTTGGCAATTTATGGAGACGCTGTCTCAAATCAAAAATAAAGGGCTGGGATTTGGCTGAATGTGAAGGTCTTGGATTCAATAATTAGTCCTGGAAAACAGGGTTGTTTTTTTTTGTTTGTTTTTTTTTTGTTTTTTTTTTAAACAATGGTTTTTGAGTTAGAAGCAGACATGTTTTTTTCAGAAAGTTTTTTTGAGAGGAGAGAAATAGATTGATTTGGCAGTGATTGAACTAATCTGAATGGGAACCTCATGTGCTTCTTAGGTGATCAAGTAAGAATAGAACACATGGTGGATGTCTTCATGGATATGGGTGGGAAGGAGAGTGGAGAGAAAAAGACAAAAATTTGGGTAATGATAGTTGGTGACTGAAAGGTCAGAATACTATTGACAAAAATAAGTAATTTTGGTTTTTCTTTTTAGTTTAGGGAAACGATGAGTTTGGTTTGTAGTATGGTCATTTTTAGAGCAGATGGACTATTTAGATTGAGGTTTCTACAAAGAAGTTATAAATTTGAGTCTGTACCTTAATAAGGTTAGGGTTAGAAAGACCTGAAAATCAAATACAATAGATAATAATTACGCTTTTTTCTTGGGGATGGGCAATAAACCAACAAAGATGTAAGTCAGATATTTAGAAGAAAACCCAGGACAGAAGATTCAGTAGACATCAGTGACCAGCAGAGTCACATTGTGTAGAAGATGGAGGAAGTTGAGGTTGGAAGAAATGTGGTGAAGGCAGTTTCAGTCCTAAGTCAGAATCCCAGAATCCCGAGACACTGAGATGTACATGTGTACAGTAAGCTTCGGCAGCTTTTTGTTTTCTTTTTACTGCAGAGAAAATTAGCATGTTTATATAAAGAGGGATCTGTAGGACCATAAAAGACTTGAGATGCATGTGAGAACAAATCGCCTCAAAGCTGCAGAACCAAAGTGCATGATCCAGAGAAGCCAGATGTGAGGGGCACGTTAGGGATGCTGCTGAGATGGGAAGAAAACATCAGGCTTGTCCAGATGAAGCGCATTCTGCATGGATACAAGGTGGAGGGGAGAGAAAGGTGTGCCACACAGATTTCTTTCTTTCTTTCTTTTTTTGATGAGGAAAACTGAGGACCAGTATCGGATGGCCTCCTTGATCCTCTTGTAAAAATAGATGTTTCTTATAAGATGTTTTGAATGAGTCCAGATTATTTTAAAAATGATGGCTGTGATTATAGCTATCTTTCATTAAAATGTAAAAGAAATGCTAGCAGTGTTAACGCTGTCTTATCAGCGTATCAGTAGTCTTACTTAAAGGGGGCAACACATGTCTGTCTTGCTGGGAAGCAATTATATTTTAAAAAACAGTATAGTGACCATAAAAGCATACAAATCACATCAGAAACATGATTTAAAAAAATCCCATCTAAACCAAAATGTATCAGTCTCAGATAACCCAGAAGTAAGAATTTTTAACTCAGTGTAGAGTATGAAGTCCTACAGGCCTAGGAAGCTGAAGAAGGAAAAGATGTATGTGGCAGGAGTATGGTGGCATAGTGAAGGAGGATCCCATTCTTGTACTGCATGTAGGGTTTTTGGTTGGGAGAGGTAATGTCTGTACTGTTGCTACAGTGTCATCAGTCACAAGATTTGGTATTTCATATAGCAAAAGTACCTGTGTTGTGAAGTGAAATACTTATTTTCATTGAAGTGTAAGGTTACATAACATACAACAAACTGTGAGTCAGCATTGGTATAAACTGAACAGTCTGGAGAAGGCATTTAATTGTGGTATATGGGATGTAGGTCTATAGAGAGGGCTGATGAGTACTACACTGCATTTTCTTTCCTTCTTTTAGTTTTAGGTCTCCAAGAGAGAGTAGAAGTTAGGAAAAAAGTTTTATATCTTTATTTTGGGAGCTCTTAGATTATAGGAAATATGAACCTCTGTAGTCATCCACATATTATTACCAACAACCGGAGAATCTTTTCAGTAGCTATTTAATGAGTGGTTACTGTGTGTAGGACATTTTCCTTACTCACGTATGAAGATGAGCTAATTTTATTTGATAGAGACATTTATTGAGGGAAAACTCTATGCTGTGCTTTATGGGATTAGCAATAAACAAGCTCTGGCCTTTGCCCTAAAGGAAATTACAGCCCACAAGAGGGAAAACAAGAAGCAAACAGATTTGTGTAAGGCAATGTGGGAGCGCGTGTCACAGGGATGCCAGAGAGGGAGTCAGCAGCTAGAAAGTTAAGACATGGGACAAATAGAAATTTCTTAGAAGTTTTTTTTTGTTGTTGTTGGGGGAGTGGAGATTGAACTCAGAGCCCTACACTTGCTAGGCAAGCACTATACCACTGAGCTAAACCCCTAACCCTTGAAGTCTTTGAAGGACTGGAAAAAATGAATAGGTGTTTTGCAGAGAGGAGGATGGGGTGTCTGTGGAGGGAGAACTGGAATTCTGAAGAGTAGATTGAAGAACTACTAGAGCAGTAGGAAGAGCAGTGTTTCAGAATGGCTGGGATGTATATCCTGAGGGAAGGCAGACTTGGGTTAAGGATGGAGCCAGCCTACTGTGGACTGAACCCTCTGAAGCCCTGACTGGATAAACCTCTCCTTTAAGCTGAGGATGTTGGGTATTTGGTCACAGCAGTGGAATAGCTGACCAATACAGAATGTACAGTAATCAATAATTTAAGAATTCAGTACCTGTACTCTTAGGGTAATTGTCTCTTGGGTAAACATTTAATTCTATGTGAAGTCCAATCAATTGATTCAAAATAGTAAAAGTGACAGTAATGGTGATGGTGGTAGTTTTAGTAGTGCTTAGTACTAGCAGCAGCCACTAGCTCTTAGCATGGAGCCTGTTCTGTTAAACAGTAAATATCTGCTGAGTATGTAGCTGAAGACATACTCTATGTTTCTTTAATGTATTATTTTTAGTTTTTATCACAGCCATGTAGATTGGGGTCCAGAATTCTCACCTTACACGTGGGGAAATTGAAGCACTGAGTTAGGCAGCTTTTCGTCTGTGACTTGTGAATGTTGACACAGAGGAGAAAGGGTTTGTACTGGCTGGCGATTTCAGAGGTTTCAGTCTGAGATTAGCTGGCTCCAAAGCAGGAGGATCATGGTGTAAACACGTGGCAGAGGAAACCTGCTCACTTGATGGCGGCCAGGAAGCACAGTGAGAGGAAGGGTCAGCAACCAGAGAGCCCCGGGTCACACCCGGTGACTGCCTTCCCTCATCTGGGCCCTGCCTCCCAAGTCTCCTCACCTCCCATCGTGCGTTACATCCTGATCTAGGATTCCTCTGGAAATACCCACAGACACAACCTGATTTGTGGGTGTTGATTAGTCTAATCAAGTTGACAATCAAAGTTAATCATCAGAGGCTTAAGGAATTAAGCATTTATTTCCGGGTTATGCAGCTGGTCAGGAGATTGGTAGCCAGGATTATGTGGCTTTAAGGTCAGCTTTAGATGGTCTGTTACTATGATCTTTTCACCTGTGATCTTTCAGCTTTAGATGGTCTGTTACTATGATCTTTTCACCTGGTTTGACTTCCTCTTTCATTCAGTCTCACAAATCCTAACATGTGACTCCTGGCTACCGTCAGAGTGGGCACAATATTGATTTTCTGGTAGAAGGTGGGCCCTGCTGGAACAAAGCCAGTGGTGATGTGGGTTGTGTTTGTGCTGTAGCACTTCCTGCTTGCCCCGCTGCCTGCTCCCTCTGCAATGCACTGTGCACAGCAGTGCCCCGGGAAACCTCAGCGTTCATGCACTAGGGTTTCAAGGCTAGGCCTTTTTGTAAGAGAAACCATAATTAGTTCAAAAGTAGAATATAAGGTAAACGGGCACTTGGAGTTTCACTGAAAAACCCGTGTTTATAAGAATGTTTTTGTACTTGTTGAGTAAGTGAGATCTGTTACTGCGTTGGGGTGGAGGAGCCCTCTTGTTGGAGGATGGTGAGGAGCACGACAGCCGCTGCCACCAGGACTCCCCAGGACGTCTGCCTGCAGCATAGTTCGCATACTTCAGGTGGAAAAGAACCACACAGCTCGCACGGCCGTAGGATGGAATAGTGCTCTACCTGTGTGGAAGGGAAGCAGCAAAATTGACTTCGGCATCCTTCTCCATGGTCAGCGGGTCTCACCCTGCCACAGCTGGGAGGTGCTTTGCATGTGCCCCTCCTGTGCTGCTGGTGAGGGCCCCTTTCCTACCCTGCCAGTTAAAGCAGTGAGATCAGCCAGGCCCTGCGTGGTGGACGTGTATATTAGTTAGCATTCCTGTTGCTGGCACGCAATGCAAAGGTGGAAGGGTTATTATCTCATGGTTTCAGAAGTTCTTTCGTCCATGGTTGTCATGTTTCAAGGTAGCGATGGTGTATCCTCCACTCGAGTCCAGCCTCCTAACGGTTCAGTACTGAATTCACCAAAGGATTAATCCACCGAGCAGCACGTAACCTGGTGATCCAGTCACCTTCCCGAAGTCCCATCCCTGAACACAAGAGAGTCTTGGGGGACGTTTTAGATCTAACCATGACGGCAAGCATAAGCAGAACAAAGAAATAAAGAGTAAGTCTAGAACAGAGAAAGTTATTCTGCAAGAGACATGCCTGGCACAGGGTGTGAGAACTCTATCTTTGTTAGGAAGTGCTGTGTACCCGAGGTACATTTTTTTTTTTTTTTTTTTTTTTTGAGACAGAGTCTTGCTAGGTAGTGCAGGCTGGCCTTGAACTCACTATGTAGCTCAGGCTAGACTGGAACTTGTGGCAATCCTCCTGCCTTAGCCTCCTGAGTGCTGGGATTACAGGCTTGCACCACCACGCCCGGCTCTCAAGGTACATTATTCTGTGCCCTGCAAGGAGAGACAGGGTATTCATGACTGTCCTTTCCAACAGTACTTAAACTGTATCTGAAACACCTCATGGTTAGGAGTTGTATAGCAGAGTTTCTCACTTTAAGAGGTCTTTATTATTGTCGTCATAGTCCTCCTCTTCTTCTTCCTGTTTGTTTATTTGTTTTGTTTTGTTTTTTTGATGGCACTGGGGATTGAACTCCTGTACTTGTGCATACTACACAAGTGCTCTATCACTGAACTGTGCCTCTGGCCTCTTAAAAATGATTCTTAATTATTGGTACTGGTTTAACCATTGGATTAGAGAGTTGTTTGCATCGTTAAGAGTGTGTGCAGTGCTTTAGACGAGTTAGATTATTTATGCTTAGTGTCAACAGTTAGTCCTTACTGGTAATCCTATTTTCTAATACCTCACCAGTTTCCTAAATGTAGCACAGCAGTTGCTTACTGTTGGCTCCTTCTCCTCATACTGACCATAGAGAGGCGACAGAAGTAAGAGGAAAGCACAGATCTGAGAAGGTACCTAAAATAACTGAAAAGTTCTAGAGACGACTTGAGCTGTTGTGACTAGGTAGGCAGGTGTAGCTGGGTTAGCGCTGGGTACAGGGTGGCCTGAGGCTTCCGAAGAAGATACTCTACTTTGTTTTTAAGTTTTGTTTTTGACCTGACTTTCTCCAGTTTCCTTGAGACAGTAATTGTTGCCCCACTGCTAGAGAAATTGATGTCAGTAGGGTCAAATCAGGGCCACTTGAAAGCCTTGCTGGGTGAGGAGCTGAAGAAAACAGGTATGACCCAGCTGGCCACCGCAGGCCCTCACTGTGCTTGATGGTTGCAGAGTAACCCCGCAGCGAGGCCCTCCTGGGGCTGGCACTTGCAGCACAGAGGGCTGGTCCTCCAGAGGAGTCCTGGAGGTGGATGGTGAGCTGCCGTGGTCAGGGACGATTATTTGGTGCTGCGACTCATCTTTTCCATCCCTCTCAAATTCACCCAGAGAGACAATACAGCTTTAGTGTTTTGGCCATTTTCATCCATGTTTTTTGACCTCATACTTCATGTCTTTTTGGTGAATGTGACCTCACAGCTCAAATAGAGCTATGGAGAGTGTGAATACTATTGAAAGCGGAGATAACAAATTGCCTCAGCTCCCCCTTCTCTGCAGTTTCACTTTCTGTGGTTTCAGTTACCCATGGTTAACCATGGTCTGAAATTATTAAGTGCAAAATTCCAGAAGTCACTCATAAAAATGAGATTGTGAGCTGTTCTGATTAACATGATGAAATCTTACACTATCTTGCTCCTTCCCACCAGGACGTGAGTCATCCCTTTATCCAGCACCTCCATGCTGTGTAAAATACTGCTTGTTACAGTTCGAATCAAAAATGTTCCCCGCAAGGCTGAGGTGTTGAGAGGTGGGGCTCTTTGGAGGTGATTTGCTCAAGGGGCACTAATCTTGTGAATGAATTTATCATCGATGTGTTCACAGTGAGCTCTTGGGATGAGGCAGGACTTGGGTGGAGGAAGGTCACCAGGCTGTCTCTAGCCCCTTTCTCACTTCCTGGCTGCCTGAAGAGGAGCAGCTTTCCTGTCCACATTCTCTTCTTCCTTGATGCTTCTGCCTTGGAGACTACAAACCGCGGACTGAAACCTCTGAAACTGCGAGCCAAAATGAACTTTCTCCTTTAAATTGTACACATCAGGTGTTTTGTATCAATCAGTAGAAGAAAGATGACTAATGTACTGCTCCTTGGCATTTAGGTGTGGTTGCACTTTTCAGATTGATTGTCAGGGCATTGAAGTTACTTGTAATCCTTAATTTACTTAAAATAGCCCCAAAGTACGAGAGTAGTAATGCTGACCATTTTATTATAGTATATTTTGGTTACTTTTCTCATTGTGGAGACAAAATAACACCTAAAGTTAAAGAGGGAAGGTTTATTCAGCTCACAGTTTATAGAGGTTTCAGGTCATAGTTTGCTGACTCCAAGGCAGGGTGGCGTGGCAAAGGGGAATTGCAGAAGGCAGCAAGCAACAAGTGACCCTCTTTCTGCCCCTTGTGTCTTATCCAGGGCTACCTACGCTCAGGGAGGGTGGCACTGACACCGAGTGGGACAGCCTTAACCCTAGCATTGCACCGCGACTCAATCCCAGCATTGCATCACACACTCTAGATCCATCCACCTGTGAAAAGCCACGCTGGATGATTGCATGAGGCTTTGGGGACATCTAGATGCAAGCCATAACACACTGTTTTAATTCTGTTTTATCATTAATTACTGTTTTTAATCCCTTACCCACCCAATTTGTAAAGTAAACTATTAAAATTATGTAACTTGTATGTCTCACTGCCAGGCAGCGCTGAACCTCCAGTGGTGTATGCATGTACTGCCGTGGCTCGAGCTGGTGGTACCATGTTAATACTATATATAGTTGTAGGCATCTGTAGGGGTCTTGGTACATTCCCATGGATGGGGGAGCTGCTATGGTATAGACATCATGAAGCAGAATTTTTACAACAGAAGCATTGGTAATTTAAAATAAACATAATAAGTATGCTCAGTGGTAAAGGACAATATCTGACAAATATAGTAATTAAAGTATGAAACATAATCAGATAAGTAGGATGGATATAAGGAAAAATGAATTATTGAACTTGGAGATCATTGTTGAGGAACTCTGAAGGAAGGCAGAAAGAAAAATGGAGATAGAAAATATTGAAGGGCATGAAATAGGGAGGAGAGAAATAGTAATGTCAGCATTTAAATAATAGAATTCCCAGAAGGGAGAGAAAAAAATTGGAAGAGAGAAAAGTATTAGAAGAAATAATGATCTCAAACTAATATGAATGAGAAAGAACAAAGACATCAGATTGAAAGGGCTAATATAATGCCACACAGAAAAGACAACCCTTCATCTTGGTAAAACATAGTGAAATTTAAGAGTATCATAACCAAAGGAATCTAAGTTTTTAGAATAAAGAATCAGTTATCCAAAAAGCAACATGAATCAGATGAAATTATCTGTTTAGCCCTGAGACATTTTAGTTATTCCGAATATTTAAGGTGAGGGAAATCATCTCTGTAATGTTTAATTTAAAACTTGTAAAATAAAGCTATAAATTTATATTGCATTTGATAATGAATTTCTCAATGTAACAAGGGATACATTTTCTTTATAGCTTTCCTGATTGAAACAAGTGATAGAGGTCATGGTATGCGATTTCATAATTACATATAAATATTTGGAAGAAGTTGCTGTCATTCTCATTAAGTTGGCACATCTCTCCTTTTTTGGGTGGTAGTGGCAGGGAGGATATATTGTTCTCAGACTATATTTTTTAGCAATCTGTTTTGGCAGCCATAAATGTAAATCACAAGTTTTTTGTTTGTTTGTTTTGTTTTCTTTGGTGGTGATGGTGCTGGGTATCAAACCCAGGGCCTCAGGTATGCTGGGCAAGCACATTACCACTGAGCTACATCCTCTTCCCCACAAGTGATTTCTTTTAATTACACCTCTTCATGTTCCTAGATTTGAGTTCATTTAAATACCATGTTATTACTCCATATATACCAGAAAAAAAGTCATATTCATTGTTAGTTTGGAAATCTTCCATCTGGTGAAATATACTGTGAGCCATATCTGTAATATAAAATTTTCAATATCTACATTAAAAGTTTTTAAAGGATGAAATTAATTTCATCCTATTTGATTTAACTTTATGTTTGAAAAATATTATTTCAGCATATCATCAGGAACTCAGTGGCTACACATTGCTAGCAGATGGTGTATCGTATAGTTGGTACCTTCCTAAAGCAGACTGTTTGGTGGGGACAAAGCCTCATGTGCTTATAGGTGGGGCCTTTCAGAAGTGGCTGGATCTAGGGTGTACAAATATGGATTAAAGGTGTGGGATAACTAAATTAGTCCACTGGTTGGCTTAGCACAGTTCTGGGTGTGGATAATGGAATCCCACCCTGGGTGTGGGGTACACCAGCCAATAGGCTTGTAGGCTGGATGGAGTAAAAGGGAAAGGAAGGCTGCATGGTACTGCTTCTTGCTTCCTGCCTGCCCTGCCGTGAGCTCTTCCTCTGAGATGCACCCATACCTCCTTGCCTGTCTTGGAGTGAGCCACTGTGGACTGAAAGAAACCTTTACAAACTGTGAGTTAAAATAAACCCTTTCTCCTTTAACCTTTTGGTTTAAGTATGTTGTCCCAGGAACGAGAAAGTAACTAAGACGCAAATGATTATTCAGCATTATGAGACTTACTGGACCACTGAAGAGCTGCCTTAAGACCTTCATTTTATTGAGGGTCTTAGAACTGAATAGTTCTTATGATGTTTGTGTCCATAGCTAATAATATAAAGAAGTGCTAAGAGTACAAATTATTATTCGATTAGTTTTCAGGGTAGAAATTATGGTAAAGCTCTAAAATTTACAGATTATTTTGAGATTGATTAGGTTTTATGGTTTTATTCCCTAAGTCCCGAAAGTTCTCCCTGGGTATCTAAAAGATAGTTCATTCTTCACCTGGACAGAACTGAACATTGAGTCATCTATTCAGATTTGTTCTTGCTTATACTAGTCAACAGTGTCTTCATTCTGCCCTTGTGCAGGTGCAAAAAAATCATCTGCCTTTAACTTCCAGCTGTAAAATACTGGTGAAAAGTCACGGTCTGCTGTGGCAAATGTCAGTTTCCTTGAGTCCTTTCTTGCCCATATGTTTATTATGATGTACCTTTAATTAAAAATGTCTGCTGAGCTTCAGGTAGAGTTGACGTCATGAAAAAAAAAAAAAAAACCTCAGTGATGATAATATGTTTTTCAGAATTTGACCTTAAGATTTTGTCACCTAATAATTTCTAAGGGAGTGTTGTTGAACCATCTTAGTAGCACAGATTTTAGTTCATGATGGTATGCTTTTAAATTTTCTAAAAATCAACAAACTAAGGGAAGAATAAATTAGGCACAAATAGTAGAATTTGTGAAAAACCAGCTAAACCTTTCACTGCAACCAAGTGCATTTTTATTGAAAGACCTAAAAATACACAATTTGGGGCTTTCTGTGTGTGGTGAGATCTTTTGGAACTTACATTGCCATGGGTTTTTGTTCCTTTTTTCCAAAGCTGTGTAATAAAACATGAAGTTGTCAAATGTAAAAGACGGTGATTGTTCAGACTTGTCCTTTGCTTGTCTGGTTATCCATCAAACACTATCAGCCCATTTGTGCCAGAAAATATGAAATAATGTCATTGGAAACCAATCAGTCAGGTGTATATCAGAGTCTTTTGAAAGTCTCAACCGTTCTGATATCAAAGGTTGTTGTAGAAATATACTATGCTAAAATGTTTACTCTTAGGAAGTGCCTCTCCAAATATGTTTACTTTACCGTCACTCCTGGTTTCATGTTTGTGCTTTGGTTTGGATGAGGTGAGAGCAAGTCATAGTACATCTCAGAGGTCTGGAATCTGGACCCACCCCACTTGCAGGAATATATAAAATAGGGTCCATTCTGTAGTTAAAATGGCAGCTCATAATTTTGGGTAGTCAGATCAATAAGCAGTTTTTTAAATAGATACTTTATCAAAAACAAAACAAGGCAAAACAAGTCTAAGCAAGCAGGTAGGGAGTTTTTCCACTTTTCAGACCAGCAACTTTTCTTTGCAGTGGAATCTAGTTGTTGTCTCTAACCTAAAAAAATAATAGATAAAGGTCATAACATGAATGAAAATAGAAATACAAAACCTACATTTCTTAAAAAATTGGAGTTTTACATGGCATCTTGATTTAGGAGGTGGCCTAACTTAGCACTGAACTGATTATTGGTACTAATTGTTAAATTCACAAGTTTTCTTAAAGAAATTATGGTATTCGAAACTTCTGGGAATGTAGAAATAAGGTCTATAAATGATCCAGCTTGCCACTTAGGATACAGTCAAGTGTCCAGTACTGAAATGCTCAGAGTCTGAAACTCTTTGAGCCTCATGTAGGCACTCAGGGTTTAGAGGTTGCAGGGTTAAGATTAGGCATGTTCAGCTGCGAAAATCCATGTGAATATTCAGAAGTCGAGAAAACCCTGAAATCTAAAACACTTACTCTCTCATGCATTTTGTCTCTTAAATTTGTGATGAAATAAAAACTTTTTGAAGATGCATCTTGTCTGTTGTTATATCAGCAACTGAGATGAAGAGTCCGGACTGCCTTGTGTCCTTTTCGCAAAACCTGTCTCCTTCCTTCCCTTCTTCCCTCCCTTCCTCCCTTTTTCTCTCTTTCTTTTGCCACACTGCGGATTGAACCCAGTTACTTCACTTCACACTAACCTGCATCCCTGGCCCTATTGATTTACTTAGGTAAATAAATACTTACTTAGGCATCTTTAATTTTGAGACAGGGTCTCATTAAGTCACTAAATTGTCCAGGCTGGCTTGTACTTGCAATCCTGCCTCAGCCTCCCTACGTTCTGGGATTACAGGCATGTACCACCATGCCTAGCTCTATTTTCACTTCATCATGGATGATTGTTACTGATTTTTATGTCCTAGTAATGGAAAAAACTTATTTTTGTTCTGATTTGTTTTAAATATACTGTAGTCAGAAAATTCTATAATCATAAGGTTCTAGTTTTAGTAGGCAAATGTGCTTCTGTGTATATATTTGAAAGACAGTAAAATATTGTAAGAAGTTCCTGTTTCAGTGGAGAGTAAAACTACAATTTTTTTAAAACTCTTATTTATTTAAAGGAAATAACCTACAAGACTTACTTATTTTTTTAAAGCAAAACAATGGAGAAAATTAAATAGAGAAAATTACTTAAATTTCCACTAAACCAAATGAATCTGAAAACTGCACTGTCTGATTTTTTTTTTTTTAAGTTAGAGAGATAAGTTGTGAAGTGTGGAGAAGGGACACTAGCTGTTTTACACTGAACTAAGACCCTTTCTTCATCTGCAAAGGCCAGGTCTCTGTGCAAGAAGACATCATCCCTACTCTGAGACGCAGGGAAAATCAGCCGCGAGTGCTAAGCAGATGAGAGCTTCCGGCAGTACCTGAGGATTAGTGGCTTGCTGTCAGCCACCCAGGCTGCTGCCCTTGGTGACACAGCTGCAGCCTTCGTGCCAGCTAGAGCTGTGGGGAAGATGGATCCCTCTGGGTGTCCTTGTTGCTGCTTGTTTTTGGTGGACCAAGGCCCTTGCAGTCCACTTTCAAGCACAGTGCTGTGCTATGCGACAAAGCCCCTTTCTAAGGCACCTATGTCGCTCCACTTTCCATGGTTCTAACTCTCCTCCCAGGTGTTGGTAAAAGTCCAGAGGAGGGGAAAGAGTTCTTTCTTGCAGAGAAATGAAAGTGTGTATTTACACATACGCATCTCTCTGTGTCTCTTCACTTTGATAATTAAATAAAATAGTGGATCCCTTGGCTCTAATTTCGGGTTATTTAATAAATAAAGAAAATATACTTAAATACAGTACAGAATAGATTACAGTTTACAAGTCATACACTGTTTAATAGTATTTAGAGAAGAGGTAACTTTATTGCCAAAGTAATGGGCAGCTCAAAAGTCTACTATTCCTTATGGAAGTACATTTAGCAGGAAGTTAAGGAATTTATAGGCTATCCTACTTAGAGAAGGTAAGCAGCCCACATTGTAAAGGCCATCAGTCTGTCTCGCAGTCTTTTAAACATTTACTAGAAGCCTGTAGATACAGTTGGCAACTCCAGTGCACATAGCAGAATTTATGTGCATATTTAGGAAGTCTTATGAGAAACTTCCACATAATAAGATTTGCTCATGATTCATGCTTAAGGAATAATTTGGTTCTGGAAAACCAAGATAAGAGTTTTTTTGAATATTAAGTAAGAAACTGACAAATGTATATTTAGGTAAGAATAGTATAGACATTTTGGGAGACAGAAATACAGAATAGAAAGTACAGTAATAATAAAAAAACCAAGACTTTTATTGCTTCACAGATTTATTAACAAAAAATTTAGGAATTTAAGTGGTTTTTAGAGTCTCTGCATATAAAGATTTATGGCTGAAACAAATGTCAGGACTATCTCTGTGTCATTGTGGTAAACATAAATTGACAGTGAAATGCACTAAGACCCAGATCATCTCAGCCAACCCCAAATGCACCACCAGAGACTTTTCTCTAGGTGGCTATGAGGAGAAAAAAAAAAAAAAAAAAAAAGATGGCCAAATGTATGGGGCTGGAATATGCTAGAGTAAGTCTATAAAGCCATAGGGAAGGAGGACACTGTTTTACCCAGTGGTAAAATAATTAAAACATTTAGTAGTAAAACCAGGAAGAACGTATTCTTGAGCCAAATGCAAATTTTGTATGCCTTTGAAAGATAACTGGTGGGGCCACATCCTCATTGCTTGAGAGCTGTCCTTTAAGAGGCCAGACAGAAGGTTGACAGTTCAATTTCTTGCATATCAGCATGAAAAACAAAATATGTTGGCTTGCACTTGCCAGATCCTTGTTTTATGAGAAGTTTAATTGTGAAATTGCTTTTTGTAGCTTAAAAATTCTAAACCAGAATTATCCAGGTATTCTAGAAGTGAAATGATTTTATGCAGATTTTACTTTTAAGGAGAAGATTCAATGATCCTTGTGCATTTGTCACTGCGTATCTCCTAATACCTTTGCCCTTGCTCAAGCAGTTGTTTTACATCACTGCGTATCTCCTAATACCTTTGCCCTTGCTCAAGCAGTTGTTTTACGTTTCTAAATGATGTAGAGCCTCAGGCTTAGGTTAGCCTTTGCATGACAAGCTTCTTCTCACACCATAGGTTTAATGATCAAAAATCAGCACTGAGGTATCTACGTGGACTGTTCCCAGGTTTGCTCCCCTCAGTTCTTCATATCATCCAGCGCCCTGAACTGGAAATATCTTGTTAACTCTGCACTGTTTAATATTCTTTGGAAATTAAACTACTGGCATGTTTAGAGCTCAAATGGAATCTATGTGCTTTGCTTGACAAGGTTGTTGGTTGGTTTTTCGAGCTTACATATTGAAAATCACATTTGTGGCCAGCTGATAGAGAAATTTCCATGTCCAGAAGCCTTGTACTGATGAAACCAACCCTGTTGTTAAGATCAAGTGAGATAAGTGTGCAGGAGCCCTGTGAAAATCAGAAGGTTCTGTGGGCCAGTGAGTACGAGGCCTATTGCGATTAGTGACGAAGTGCAGCCAGCCTGCGGGGCTGGAGAGTGGGTTGGCTTGGGGAGCAAGGGCAGTGTAATGCAGAACTTCACAGTTTGGGCTTTGTAATTGGGATCTGGTACTATTATGAGAAAATGTAGTTCAAAATGACACAGGGTTTTCTGTTGTTAAAATCAATGAAGTTAAGAAAGCAGCTGCTCGTACAGGTTAATTTTATTTGACATCTGCCTTGGTCCCGGTAATCAAAGTGATAGTTCTGTTGAACAACCTGTTCTCTCTGAAGCTGCATCTCATTGTACTCTGAGCTCTGTGTGAAAGAATGTTGCATTTTGGTTTCTCAAAATTATTTTCTTGATCTAGAAATTGCATGTCTTTTAGAATATATATACACCTATGTATATGTTTGTATGTATGTGTGTATATATGTATTATATATGTTCTACATCTTTAGTAGGAAAGGGCTGGCTTTCTAGATTTTGAATTGATATTCTTGGGAAGTTTAAGGTGCGGTAGGGTCATCTTGGATCTTGTATGAAATGAGGATAATGTAAAGATACTTTGAAAAAATATTTCCTTTTTGTTTTTCACTTAAAAATATCTAAATTTGTCTTTGTCATTTGTGAATATATATCGATGCCACTGCCCTAATATCACTGGTAGGAAATATGATTCTGCTTATTTGAGTAGAATAATATTGTATGAAAAGAAGATGTCTAACTTGTGCTGATAAACTATTTTGGGTTTTTTTTAAAGACATAACTTTGGTATTAGTGGGTATTGTCATTCCTCTTCCGTTTGTAAGGAAGCAGAAGTGACTGGTAGAGGGTAAAAACACCAGAGAACAAAATTGAGCAATATTTTCCAAGTGAGCGTTGTTTTTCTGTCATTTTTATGTGTTTTAATTTAGCCAGTGTTGGGCGAGTAGTTCTGAGAGACGGGATTTATTATTTTAAAATGAAGTCACCTCTTGTTCATTTTCTACTGATTGAAACCACCTTTGTTTTCGAAATGCCTGTTGACTCTTTAAGAACCATTTACTGGCCAGGTGTGGTAGGCACACCTGTAAACCCAGCACTCTGGGAGACTGAGGTAGGAGGGTGGCAAGTTCAGGCCTAGCCTGTGCAACTTAGTGACCCCGTGCTGAAACTACAGAAGGCCAAGGAGGGTAGCTCAGTGAGAATGCCTTGGTTCAAGCCCAGCACCACCAAACAAAAAGAGAACCTTTTACCTTCATGTCCATCATTTGGAGAAGAAGCTCATGAAAACTGTTTCTTCTGACAGGTCCCTTTAAAAAATTCTGCTGCAAAGCACAAGGCTCAGAGTTCGATCCCCAGCACCAAAAAAAAAAAAAAAAAAAAATCTGCTGCAAAATAGCAGCTGGCTTGACAGCAAAATCTCTCTTTACGGTTTGAAGAGCAACAGTCAGTGTCACAGCTGGAGGCAGATTTTTTTTTCATAAAGTAAACTTCATTTATTTCAGGCATGCAACAAAGGGATTAAAGTTGGTGCCATTTTGTTCTCTGTCTTACAAACCTATAACTGCTTATAATCAGTGTTACCAAACTTTTAAGACTGTTGATGAAATTCCTTGTTTCTCTTATTATCTTGCTTCAGCTAAAGATAGCAGGTACCTCACAGATAGCTGGGCTTGTCCATTCCTTGCCCAGAGCAGACACTGCCAGTCCACCCTGTACTGTTTGCTGGATATGCTGCAGCTGAAGGCTCTCGGGACGTGCTGCCCCAAAACTTGGCACTTTGGCATTTGGAGAAGCAGCAGAAGCAGGACAGTCGCTCTCTCCTTCTGGCCCCTTCTTCCCTGAAACAGGCTGTAAAGCCTTTATTGTGGGGGTCTCCCCTTCCTCCCACCCCAGGAAAGGGACGTCCTTATTTCTGAAGAACCCAGGGTATTGAGAATACCTCAGATTGAGCATGCCTAAAAGTCGGTTTCAAAGTACACTTCTTTGTCAGCCTCTTCTTCTGTAGCTACTGTTTTGCCTTTAGTATAACTGACTGAGTGTCCGCCATATCTTCTCTCTTATTCACAAATTTCTGTGGAGTGTGCCTCCTTTGTACTTCTCATGTTCCTGTCTTCCTTCCTACCATGATGGTCTCTGCGTAATTTGACTCTTACTCTTGGATCCCACCCTCTCAGTTGGTCTTGACTCTATTTTAGCTTGCCTTCCTGCAAGCCATTCGCCATTCCTCCCTCCTTCCTCTCTGGAACTATTTCAGACACAGATATGTGCAAAAATAGTAGAACACACGCACATGTACTTACCTGCAGAGATTAGCCAAGGCTAAGTTACTGTCATATTTGCTTCAGAACTTTCTTGTTTGAATTTAAAGAAAAGGAGAGAGTATGATGGAGAACACTGAAGCACTTGGGTGCAACCAAAATTGCATCCCAGCCCACATTTAAAAAAATGCTCCTGAGTAAGGGAGTATAATTCTAAAAATTACCTTTCCATACCTTTCGAGTGTATTTTTAGCTATGTTACAGATACTCAAGTACAAAATCTAAGAACTAAGTATTTTCTGTGTTTGCTTTACTCTTGAAAAGATAGGAGAGCCAAACATGTTTTATACCCAGGTTTTCCTATTCTTGAGTAGCTAGCTCGGTCTTCTAATTACTACTTGGATTTCAGTTTTTACAAAATTTTATATACATTAGGGGTAGTCTTCAGTTGAGAGAAGTAGTTTGGACACTCTTTCAAAATAACCTACCAGAACCCGCAGCCTGTGTTCTTAGCAATAATATCCTGACAAGTGTTTAAATACACATTAAATTTTAGCATTGTGATTTAAATGACAAAGCCTGTTTATATTGTTCTAAGTGAGTCTTATTTGAACAATGTCATATTTACACTGTTCTTTATCCACTTTCTATAAATGTTTGAAACAGTCTCAGTTTTGGAAGGTCCCCCCCACCCCATTATAGATGTTTATTATAAAGGATTTCAAACTTTGTGTATTTAAAATTTTAGTAGCAGTGGGAAGGGTATATCTTTAGTTGATATTTTTGCTTCATTTGTAGCTATCGTTTAGTGACCAAAACTCCTTTCACCAAAACCCAAATCGATACAGGTAAAAAGGAAAGAACTGTTTCATGGTTACCTTTTTGGTAGTGTCATCCATATCTTGAATTTATATGTGCTCAGATAAACTCATGTTTACTTTATATGTTTAAATGACTTCATGGTATACCTGTAACTTGAGTTTTGGACTTAGTTTGGGCTACTTGTTTTCTTTGAACCAGGGAACCAGTTTCCACTGTGGACCACTTGTTCTTTCAAAGGAAGGACTTCAGACTTTCTGCTCGGCTGGTAGTGGAGGAGAAATGTGTGTAGCCTAACTAGTTGACAGGTCATATTTACTAAGACCAAGAGGACCGGTGTCAGCATAGACTTCTCCGAACTCAGGCCTGCCTTGGAAATAGGAGTGGTGAACCTCTTACGGAGTCCAGGATACACATGGAGACCTACTGCATGCCACACCACGTGCTGTGCTAGGCAGTAGGGAAGAGTGGTGCGAGACAGAAAAGCTTTATCTCCTGATGGGGCTTATGTTCTCGTGAGGAGAGAAAAATGCGAAGGAGAAAATGAATACGACCATTTCAGGTGGCTGTAAATGTTGCGCGATCCCCTTGTAATAGCATGGGCGCCTGCGGGAGAGCGGTGCCGATAGTGTGGATACCTCTAGGAGAGGCGACCTCAGCGAAATCCCAAATGGCGAAGGAAGCTTTCATGCCAAAATGTGAAAGTTTTTGAGACTAAAAGTCCTCGTGTGAAGTGAACCTTGAAGAGTGCTGCCCTGATTTGAGGAGTGAGGCAGTCGGAGCCCGTGGAGGCCCGCTGGGGCTGGCTCCCAGGCGGCGTGCAGTGCTCTGATCTGTGGTGTGGCGAAGCCACGAGCTGCTTGCAGTCGGAGGAACCAGCTTCTGCTTACACACATGCCGGGGCTGGACCGACACCACCAGGCTTTCTTTGTCTCTTGTTACTTTGAACATGTGTGATATTTATTAGTACCTGGAGAACTGTTAGTTGGCAAAATGCAATATTATACTCAAATATATGTAAAAACATAGGATTTACTGAATGATACAAATCTTTAAAACATTTATTTAAGAATCAGCAACAGTTATGCTTGTCTAAAAATAGCACAAACCTGGTATTGATTAATTAAATGTGCTAGGTGTCTTTTTTTTTGGTTGCTGGAGATTGAACTCAAGACCTTGTGCTTGCTAAGCAAGCGCTCTGCCGCTTGAGCTAAATAAATCCCCAGCCCTACTAGATAGATTCTTAATGATGAAAAGAAATCTCGATTCACCTCTACCCTCTCAACAACGAGAAAGAATCTGTAAATTGTGCTGACTTTTGTAATTGTTCCCAAGAAGCAGCCCTAAGGCAAACCCAGCTGGAATTCAGATGTAAACTGTGTAGATCTTCTTTCTCTTTAATTCATTCTTGGTGGTTTTACATGTCAAAGATATTGTGTTTTCTATAAGAAGAAAACCAAACAACAACAACAACAAACTAGAACAAGTTGGGAAACCAAAATCTATTTAACTTAGGTGGATACTCGTTTCAAGTCGTAGAAGAAATGCTAAAATAGCTAATGCTGAAAATCTTGTTATGATAGTGTATTGCTTTCTTGGAAGGCTGATAATTGTGATTTAGTTTAGTTTTGACTTAGATTTAATTTTACTCAGCAGAAATTTGAAAAATTTGTGAAATGTAGCTAGAGGCATAATTTCATTTTCATCAATTAACAGAATTACACAGCTGCAGTTAGGTTTGTCACACATTCAATAAATATTTATTCAGTATCTGTTATGTTGCAAGTGTTAGGGGTGCAGCGCCCTTCCTGGTGGAATGGCCGTGAGTAGTAACTACCTGCAGTAGCCTTCACACTAAACAGCAGAGCCAAAAGTCTCTAAAATGAAGTATATGTGCAGTCAATGAAAGGTAGGCTGACGAGCTTTGGAAGAGCTTTATTATGTCACCTCCTTAACACAAAGAGATGTGCTATTTGTGAAAATTCTAATTGTTTTAAGAGTCAAAAGTAAAACTCGTGGAAACTTATTACTCAGAGCGCCGACCTCTGGTTTAAGGATCTTTCCTGCAGGAGACTGAGACTGGAGAATGAGGTGGGGTGGGGAGGGCCTGAGAGCAGAGGACCTCGAGTCGCTGAATCAGACTGTTCTGGAGACCCGGTGCGCTCCCGGCGTGGCTTGTGGACTCCGCAGAGCTATAATCGGTCACTCATTCTGTGCCTAGTGTTTCAGTAATGTGGCCCAAAAGGAACATTTTAAGAACACGTTCAATGATAGATCACTGTAATAATGTTAGCCTAAGAGCCTAAGGGAATTGTTAGATGGTTTTAATTAGAAGCGAGGTTAACTTTCAGTTTGAAAATTTCACCCTGACCTTGGGTGGAGAACAAGTGAGGGGAGAAGCAGGACTAGAGGCAGGACAGCAGAGAGTGGAAATGTGTTAACAGTGTAGGGAGGAGGATGTGAGAGCCGGCACCGAGGGGAAGCGATGGGTTGGAGAAGTGTTCCCCATATGGAATGGAACAGGCATTCAGAAAATATTTCGGTGTCACGGAAATGTTTCTGTTTGTTTGCTTTTATTTAGAAAAGGTGATTTAATTAGACAGCGTGCTATGTAGATTGACAGACTTAGGAGAAAAAGCCCAGTCCATGTTCTCTGTTGTCAGAGAAGTGACTTTTAAAGTATCTTTAAAACATTTAAACCTTTTTAGAGTATAGCTTTGGTTCTGTGATGTGAAAGCCTTGAACAATGACATTGACATTTTGTAGAACGATTTGACATTAATGGGTACAGAGTATATTAAAGTAGCAAAGTGTTTCTTTTGTAAAGCTTGATAACCTAGATACGGTAATATTTTATATTCATGGAACACTAGACTTAACATTTCTGTTGGATATTGAGTCTGTTGGTTATGCTAAAAGTGCAGTATTACTGTCTTGTGTTACTGTATTTTAAATTAATAACTATTGAGATGTATTAGTTTTTGTACAAAATTGTAAAGATTTCCATTAATAGGTATGAGTTAATCAAAATGACTTTCATACATGGCATTTTGGTCTTTTTTTTTTTTTTTTTTTTTGGTGCTGGGGATTGAACTCAGGGCCTTGTACTTGTAAGGCAAACACTTTAAGCACTGAGCTAAATCCCCAGCCCAATGGGCAAATCTGTTTTGTTTGTTTGTTTGTTTGTTTTGTTTGTTTTGGTGCTGGGGATTGAACTCAGGGCCTCATGCTTGTGAGGCAAGTGCTCTACCACCTGAGCTAAATCCCCGGCCCTGGTCAATTTTTAAAGTAAATGTATCTTATAAAAAATGATAGGTCTATTTTTATTTGCCTAATATCATAAATAGTCATGAATTAAATGACTATTTTGCGTTTTCAGGAAATTTTAATTGATGTATGAGAAAATTAGAAACAGGATACCTTATATATACTAAAGGACATCTTTTAATTTTTTGCTTGTTTTTAGATTCTCTTCTGTAAATTATCAGGTGATTTATTAGTACAGCACAAGAACTATTCTGATCATAATTGAATCCAATGTTTTAGTTTTGTTGCTTTATTATTTCAAACTGTTTGATTGTTTTGAATGAATGTCTTTAATTTCTTTGGGACAAATTCGTATAAGGGGGCATTCTCTTAAAAGCAGAACAAGGAAGGGGGAGGAAGGGAGGAAAAAGAAAAAAAAAGAATAGAAGAAAAAAATGGAAACAAAACTTTTGTAAATAAGGGGGAGAGGGGTTTGAGGGATGGGAACAGATTGGGGAAAAAAGAATCAAGATATATCATATACAGGTATAAATTCCCTATGATGAATTTGATCATTCTGTATATCTAAAATGTACCAATAAAATTAATTTTAAAGAAAGAGCAGAAAGGAATATAGAGATACCTAGAAATATAGTTAATATTGCAGTAAAATTGAAAGTTTACATTTCCATGTACAGTGTTTAACAGTCAGGCTTTGGCGTGCACTCTAGTTTCTAGATCAATTTAAGGTCCTGTTTCAGTATTAAATACTTCGAGTTGCTTTTGTATACTTAAAAGATGTTCTCCATTCCTTATAGTAATGTGATTGTTAAAACGAAGGCATATGTGTTAGAGTGTGTTTTTGTATATATACACACTTCCATTTATAACTACTTTCATGGGAGCTTACCTATAAAGGAAAGTCCTTCTCCTTAACTTCAGCAGTAGTATAGAATTTAGTACCATAAGATTGATTTTTCTACGTCTTAATGTTTAGAAGTTTTTCCATTTTTACTTATAAAAATTTTTTGTCAGTTGAGGCTTTTTCATGGATTCTGTGGAGTGCTCTCTGTTACTCCGTATTTAGTGTCTTTTTAAAATTCTAAACCCAGTGCACTCCCCGCTCTCTGACAGCCACCTGTCTGTATAATTTCTTCTTGCAAAACAGAGGCGTTTCTTTTCATTCGAAGTACTGCCTTCCTGGTTTGCTCCCTGGCCCGTTTTGCATTTAGCATTTGTACCTGTTCAGTGTCTGGCCTTTGCTGTTTTTACTAATTCTCTCCTCTGCTTTCAGTTAACTGCCAGGTCTTTGCCTGCTGTGCAGTCAGATGAGCGACTCCAGCCTCTGCTCAGCCACCTTAGGTAAGAGGAAGCACAAACTGTAGTGCTGTTAAGTGCAAGTTGCTTAGTGGGTAAAGTATGTGCTGTGTTTGAAGCTCCTTCAATTACTTGAAACTTTAAACCTTTTTCTTAATTGTATTATTCAAATTGAAGTTCTCAATACAACACACTGTACTTGTTACCCTTGACTTTAGGATACTGTAGAGAACTCTTAATTTTACAGAAATATGTAGAGCTACTTGGTAAGTTTAAATTAAAATGAGTAGCGATACTACAGAAAGATCTAAAATGAATGTGTTACCTTCTGAAACACTAGGCTAAGGCATATTTTTATTGGTTATAGATGAAATGGGCAGTTTTTTTTTCAAATACAAACAGGATATAGCCTCATTATTTAAAAAATAATTTAGAAAAATATAGGAAAAGGAAAAACCCATTGTAACTACTAATTTTCTCTGTTTTAAAACACAGTGTTGAAATTGTGCTTTTATAAAATTTACTGTTTTTTCATTTTTAAACTAAACACTTTAAGATTTTCTTATTATTAAAATCATTCTAGAAACATCATTTTTAGTGACTGCATGATATTTTCTTCTATGGCTGCACTATAGTATATTTGTTTCCTGTTTGGAGGCAATTAGGCCATTTCCAATTTTTTTCCCTACTTTAAATAATGCTGTATGTAAACATCTGTATTTTAGATAATTTTCTTAGGAAAGGTTTTTAGAAATGTAATTACTTGGTCAGAGTATGAATCATGTTAAATGTTTAAGGATATGTCTGTATATATTTTTTAACCTTATTCTATTTATATTCTCGTACTATACAAGACTGTCCATATTAGTACACCCTGAAAGACATAGGGCAGACAAAAGAGTTGTTAATTTAATAGGTTAACCAGAGATTCAGTTGTGATCATATACATTTCAGTTATTATTAAGAATGACTTAGAATTTTTTAGTCCTTTTATTATGAGATCAATGATCTGTATTCCTCGCTCATTTATTGGTAGCATTTCCTACTTTTATTTGATCTTTGTGCTTTAGATGTAAAGGATAATAATTTTTGTTATATGTACTACAGACTTAAATTTTTTAATGCTGTATTATTCAGCATATTCATATTTTCAAGTTTTATGTAGTCAAGCACTAATAATGTTTTCCTTTATAATTTCTTTTTCTTTTTTTTTTTTTTGAACTTAGGGTATCACTTCTCATTCAGAAGTTTGGGTAGATGTTATGTTCTTGTTTTATTTTTATTTTTCCTTTTTCTTTTCTACCCTTCTGCTTCCTTTCTTCTTTCTCTTCCAGCTTTTCATTCAACCTCTATATAATTGTTTTGTTGGGGTGGAAGGCAGGAAGAAAGAATAGAAGACTGATATTTCACCAGGGACTGGGCAGCATGCATATTATGTGAAGTTTTTCAGTTCCTGGAGCTGCGTTGGTGTGTTAGGAAACCCAGAGGTCGTGTTTGAATCTTTCGTTCACACCCCTTCTGAGACATGCAAATTTGTTGGTGATTTAGTCTCCTGAGTTTTCTCTTACTGCAGCAGCCTCTTGTCTGTCCTCCTTGAGGGCAGCTTTGCCGTCTCTGATATGTTTCCTGTCATTGCCACGTTATTCCTTGGTTTAAAATCCTTCTCTGCCTCTCCAGTTTTGCTCTGGATGAAGTGTGAACTACTTGGCCTGGCGTTTGAAGCTCTACTGGCGGGGTCCTGACCTCCCTGTCTCTTTGGACTCCTCCTTTGGCACCAGACCCTAAATTCTACTTTCACCCCATGCCATGAAATTCCTCTAACATAGCTTGCTTTTGCTTGCTAACCCCAATGCCCTTACAAATACTTTTTTTCTTGCCACTTCTAGTTATATATATATGTATAAATGAATTTTAATACATGTATAATTTTCTATTTTTATATATTTGCAATACATGATAATGACATTTGTCTTGGGGAATTGGTACATGAGCATGTCACCTCTCAATCATTTCTACTTCCCTTTACCTCCATTTCCTCTTGCCCTTTCTCCAGATCCCATTCCCATTTCTACAACGTCTACCTCCCTGTTTCCTACCATTTCTCTTTTATTTTGCTCTTTAAATTATTAGTATTCTGTCTCTTGTATAAGAGAAACTGTACAATATTTATGTATCTCTGATTTATTTTACTTAGCATTATGATCTCAAAAGCTCTCTGTTTTCCTACAAATGACTTCATCTGTTGATGAGCATTTAGGTCACTTCCATAGTTAGCTATTGTGGTTTGTGCTGTTGTAAACATAGACAGTGTCACTGTAGTATGATGACTTCTGACTGTTTTGGGAAGATACCCAGAAGAGGAATAGCTGGATGAAATGGAATTTCTATTTTTAGTTTTTTGAGGAGTCTCTGCACTGATGTCCATAGTGTTTGTGCTAGTTTACATTCCCACCAACAATGTAGAAGGGCTCATTTTTATCCACAGCCTCACCAGCATTTGTTATTTTTGGAGTCCTTGATGATAGCCCTTTCTTGTGGGGTAAGATGGGATGTCAGTGTTGATTTGATTTGCATTTCTTTAATGACCAAAAATGCTGAACATTTTTTCTGTGCTTATTGGCCATTTTTATACTTCTTCCTTTGAGAAGTGCCTATTCATTGCAATTGCCCATTTTTGAATTAGACTTTTTATTTTGGGTGGGTTCAATTTTTTGAGTTCTTTATATATTCTAGATATTGGTTCTATGTCTGAAGAGTAACTGGTAAAATTTTTTCCCACTTGGTAGGTTATCTTTTTACTCTGTTGGTTGTTTCCTTTTTGTGGTATTGTATCATAGGCAGTTGAGGTTCTGTTCAGAAAGTCCTTGCCTGTGCCTATGTCTTTAAGAGATTTACCTTTTTTTTTTTTTCTTCTAGCAGATTCGAAGTTTCTATATATATATATATATATATATATATACACATGTATATATATATCTAGGCTTTTGATCCATTTTGATTTTAGAACATGGTGAACATATGGATCTAGATGCATTCCTCTGCATGTGGATAACCAGTTTTCTCAGGATCAAATAGACTCTCTTTTCTCCAGGGTATGTTATTGGCCCTTTGTCAAAAATCAGGTGGATGAAAGTGAATGGGGTTGTTTCTGCATCCTCACTTCTATTCAGTTTGTCAACGTGTCTATTTTTGTGTCACTACCATGCTATTTGTACCACTGTACCTTTGTAGTGTAACTTGAAATCTGGGAGTATAATGCCTCCTGCTTTGGTCTTTTTTTCTCAGGAGTGCTTTGGCTATTCTAGGTCTCTTCTGGTTCAATATAAATTTAGAATTTTTTTTCTAGCTCTATGAAAAATAATATTGGTATTTTGATGGGAATAACATTAAATCTATGTATCATTTTTGGCACTGTTACCATTTTGATAATACTTGTTCTGCCTGTCCAGGAACAGGGGATGTCTATTTTCTGATGTCTTCTTTCTATGTTTTGTTGAGTGAATAAATACAAGTTGTCAGCAGTATGTTCTTGGTTTTTTTTTTGCGTAAAGCTTTTATATTTTATAACCCATACTGTCAAAATTTTTTCACTATAAAACCACTGGTTCAAAAGATAAACTGAAAGGATCCTATCTTGCCTCTAGTTAATGCTTGATTCTGTGAGATAATGATGGATTCTCCTTCATCCATCTCAGTATGGTAATTTTCGACTAGAATTTAGATGAACTACTGACACATCTCTTCCAGCCCTTGAAACTTACAGGAACTGTACATTTGTTTAGGGCTTTTATTCTCTGTGGTTCACTCATGACTGGTTGCTAGGCAACAAGGACTAGATGCCACATGTAATATGCACCAACGGAGTTGCTTTCTCATTAAGCCAAACGGTTTCTCATTTTATTAGCAGGTCAGAGACATCTGTATGTAGGGTGGCAGCTGATGTAGAAAGTTGGACACGTCCTGTTCTGCCAAGTGACCTTGAGCTATGCCTTTCAAGCATGTTGAATTGTTTGTTTTGGCTGTCCAAATGCAGTGCTTTCCTCTTATCTTCATTTTTTTTAAAGATCAAGACAGGAAAAAATATTATTTGTTTTGAGAGATTCTAATGCTAATGTTGTTAGGAAAAATAATTGTTATCGATTTACATGAACTGTATAATTTAAATGTTACCTAGGAGGGATAGACATTAGAAAGTTGAGGCTGAGATCATTATTAGGTCTAATTTCGTTTAGTGTCTCTAATGATCAAAGAGGAATGATGATTAACATTTTAATTAAATTTGTCAATAAAACTAATTTGAGAGATGATACAAATACTTGTAAAGATTGAAGTAGCAATATGGAGAAAGTCTTGTTTTATAGGACTTAGACACTCAAAGAGAATTAGTGTAGTACTCTGCCACCCTCAAAATCTAGGATATTGCTTAACAATATATGTTATTGAGACCATAGAAGTGTTATGTATAAATTTTTTTTAGGTGAGTCCAGTTTTGTGTAAAAGCTAAATTCAGCAGAGAAAAACATTTTGTTTCAGTATCATAAGGAAATATCAGCTTATTTTTATTCATTAGTAGCATTCTTCCATTTGTTTGTTACTTAGTGCCCATTATATGCCTCGAATAGAAATAAGAGACCATCTGTTATCAAGAAATTTATAAATTTGAGCTGGGCATGGCGGCGGTGCCTGTAATCCCAGCATTTTGAGAGGGTGAGGCAAGGAGGATTACAAATTCAAGCCCAGGTCTGGGCAACTTAGTGAAACCTGGCTTCAAAATGAAAACATTTTGAAAAAGGCTGGGTATATGCTTCAGTGTGAAGACCCTGTGGTTAACGCCAGTCGTGGTGAAAGAATTTACAAGTTTGGTTTCATTTGAGAGATCAACACCTTATCAAATTATAAAATTTGTAAACCTTTCATTTAGAATTAAACATGCATACTTAATATGGTGGTTTTCCTCAGGCAGTCATATTTTTAAGTAACAGGGCCATGACTGAGTTGTTTTGATTTTTGTACTTGTTTTGAGCATTGTAATGATGCACATTGGATCCTCATATTGGACTAAACTTTGATCTCATGTGGGGAATGTTTTCATTAACCGTGAAGGAGAATAAAGGAAGACAAGGGAATTATGGAATGAGGTTGGTTACTGGATAAAGAGTTTAGCATTTTCAGACCGTTAAAGCTGGAAATGTCAGAGGGACATATGTGGGAGATGTTTGGATGTCTGTGCAGCTGAGCAGAGACCCACCGTTTAAGTGGGTCTCACATGTATTTGCTAAGTGCCACTGCACAGGTGGCGGTTAAAACCAGGGGGTGGCTGAGGAGAAAGAGGACAGACTGCCAGGAACAGGGAATGGAATAGAACCTGCAAAGTGTCCCTGTTTATGGGACTTGTGATGGACAGCCGTGCGAGTGGGAGATGAGTTAGAAACCATTGAAAACAAGGAATCCTGAGCCAGAGGAACACGGCAGAAGGATGATGGGATCCGTGAAGCTAAGGGTAGACGTCCCAAAAGGAACAGCAGACGCCGTACTGTGGCACGGGGCAGTCAAGTCAGAACTGCACTGTGGCAGCTGACTTAGGCACCTGGCAGCCTGCGGGGGCTTCATCGTAGGATTAGACGGTACAGGCATGAGTCTGAGGGAGCAGGCCCAAGGAACCAAGGTGGTTGGCATTTACAGAATACTTTCCAACCTAGATTTTTCAGTTCATACTGTACTAGGAAGAACCCAGTGAGGAATGCAGATGATAATTTAACGTTGTGTCTATATTAAAGGTTTGACAAAGCAATACTAGAAAGTTTTCATTAGAAGGTCCAATTTTTTAAAATGAAAAATACTACTGTTTCCTCTCCTCAAAAGAGGTAAGTGCTGGGTGTTGTGTCATGTTTCTGTAATCCCAGATACACAAGAGGCTGAGGCAGGAGGATTGAAAGTCTGAGGCTAGCCTGGGTAACAGAGTGAGATCCTATGAAGAAGGTGGTGGGAGGGAAGGGATGAATTACTTCATGAGACTTTATTATCATTCACAGTTGATAGTAGGAATGCTTCGGTTAGAAAAAATAACCTTTTTTAGACTTTTAAAAAATGTACAATTCCAGAACACTACAGAGAATTTGAATGAGTCGCTAGTTTGTCATCAAAGAAATCTATATCTCATTGTAACTTTACTGTCATTCCTGTGGTTAAATGTCACTGCATTTTCTATGGTGAGTTTAGTGTACTGATTTTTTTTTTGAATTATATAAAGATCTTCAGATGTGTTCCTATGAATATAGACGTTTATTATAATTAAGTACAGTATTTTGCCACCCTAATAATGGTACAAAGTTTATAAAATAGTATTAAACTAGTGAGGGAGCATATTAAAGATTATTTTAAACTTATTATCTCATTTATAAATGTAAAGTACGAACAGATGAGACTAGAGAGGAAAATGTACAAGCCATATTCTGCATGTGATAACTAATTGTGCAGTTGAGTTTATCCCCTTAAAAATTCTGCTTCTCCCCATGCTGTATGTGTCTTCCTCCCTCATTTTTCCACTTCAAGACAGAAAATGAGTGAACAACAGCCTATTATAGGTCACTTTAAGTGTTCCTCTTACATAAGATTTTGCCCTTAATTAACAACTAGTTTTAAAATGTGCTTGTTACATAATTCTTCTAATTTTTAAAGCATATTTCAGTCTGTAGTAAGTTAAAAAGTCAGGTTAAGATAAAACGCGATAACAAAGAGAAGTATTAGTTATAGGAAATGCTCCACACCACATAGGTTAACGTGAACACATCCTAAATTTGTAAGCGGATGTTTATACTGATCTTTTTAAAATAATCATTTAGAATAGTGAAAACATCTTTCTTCACTTGATTTTATTACAGACTACTTTCATAGGATACCTTTTCCTAATGCAGTAAACCTGCTTCATATGTACACATACCTATATATTTTCTTTAAAGATTATGCTGTCACAAATTTTATATCAGACATACAGGAAAGCTTTCCCAGGTACCCACCGTGGTACAGTGAAGTGTTTTCTTTCATTCTGAATTAGCTCTCATTTTGAAATTGGAAGGTTGTGTGGACATTCATGTGTCTGTTGTGTAACTGAAAACAGACAGCATGAAGTGGTCAGTGGATCGGGGCTCCCACCAGCCAAGGCGTGAGAGGAAAGCCCTGCGAAGGCGGTGGACGAGCTCCAGCTGATTGCTGGCTCTTCCTCCTTGCCTCTTTCCAGTCTCCAGCTGTTTCTGGACTATTGAAATAGCTCTGCGTGTGCAGTACAAGCTTTCACTGATGGTTGCGAAGGTCTTCCGGGTACTATGCGAGATATTAAGAGATTAGAATATGTTATTTTCTGTTACCACTTTCGAATTAGAGTTTTTTCATGTGTGTCTGGAAAATGTTCATACGTTCTTAGAGATGTATTTGTCAAGAGTCAGCACTTTGTTAGAAGCATCTCAGTGTAGGGTGCTGTAATAGACATTGATTATATACAAAGGGGCTAATAGGTGTGGTTTCTTGAACTCAAGTTTATATCTTTAAAGCAAAAGAACCAAAATTTATTCTCTTTCCTTCACACACACACATACACACACACGGCTGCACTGGAATAGTTTCTTCACCTTAATCAAGTGGAGAATAAAGAGAAGAATGGGAAGTCTTAGGAGAGACAATATCTGCTTGTGGATTAGGTTACAAATTTAATGGCATTTAGTGTTTGGTAAAATATATGTCACAATGTATACAATTCGGGAAAAAAGTAACAAATTTTACCTCCTTGGCCAGGCTTTTGTTGTAACCGCTATGTCTATGTTTATGTAATTGTGATGAAAGTGATAAAAACTTTTAAACACTTCTTTCACTTAATGTAAGTGTAATGAAATAGAAAATTGACTTTCATAGGTCTGATTTATGTGCCTGTATAACATTCAGTTGAGGAAAGATACATTTATTTTTACCTAGCCACTCCCAGTTTATGGGGTTTTGAGGCTTTTCTTTGGCTGGATGAACCAGGAGAGAATAGAGTTAACACACTCTATGGCGGGGTGCAGTCTAGTGGGGAGAAGCAGTGCTGTAAGGACTTGGTAATGAGAGAGCTGCAGAATGGACGCTTCCTGCAGGCAGGGAGAAGAACAAAGAACCGCAGAACATGGCAGCGGTGTGGGGGTTAGCTCTAGAGGTACAGGGGAGGTCGAATGGCACCGTGCTGCCCAGGTGAGAAAGTGCTGCCTCCCTAATAGGAGGACTGGTGGCTCGAACACGGTGGAATTCAAGAAGCTGATTTTAAACCTTATTAGTGCGTCTAGATTAGGACCTGTGTAGCTATCTTATCAATACACTGTCCTCTGTGTAAGTATAATAAATATGTGTGTTTAAATTTCCCTGGTGTTTAGATGTGACACTAGCACTTTGTTTATGCTTAAAACAAAGCATGGTGAGTGTATTAGCTTTCTGGTACTGCCATCACAAATATAGTGGATTAAAACGATGCCTACACACTGTTTACATTCCTTGTGTAGAGTTGGCACATCCTAGTTCCTTCTTCTCATCCCTTATCTCTTTCCTCCCTCCTTTTTTTAACATGTATTAAAAAAAAAAAGAAGGGGATCAAGGGAAGGGATGGGTGGAAGGGACAGGGAGGTGAGGAAGAGAAAGGGGAATTAAGATGGGTTTGGTACATGTACCAGCCTCACACAGGGAATGTAAACATTACGAACTACACACATGTACTAATAAACTAAAATTTTAAAAAAGCAATGTCTACTATCTCATAGTCGTGTAAGTGGAAATCTGGCACAGGTGTCAGCAGGCTAAAATCAAGGTGTCGGCAGTGCTGTGTTCCCTCATGCAGGCTCCGGGGAAGACCAGAATTCCAAGTGGATTCGTGTTGTAGGACTGAGGCGCCCTCTTTGCTGGAGTCTGGTCTCTGCTTTAGAGGCTGCCCCGATTCCTTGTCCTGTGCCCGTGAGCTCTGTGGTCTTCGCTTGGGTCCCATCTCAGAGTGTCCTCACAATTTGAAGCCCCTCTAATTTCTACTGTCTGCCTCTGCCTCCACCTGAGCGTTTTCTGTATTGAAGGGCTCCTGCGGATCTCAAGGCCTTTCACATTAGTTAACATCCACAAAATCCTCTGCCATGTAGCCTGATTTTTTCAGAGCATAAAGTGTGGACCTAGTTGGAGAGCCATTGACTCAGCCTAATACAGTGAAGGGGTTTGGGGGCTTGAGGATGGGATGTGAAAACAGCTTTTTGAGCCACTTTTCATCAGTTTGCCACATAATTCTCACTCTTAATTTTTATAGAATCCTGAATTATTGTAGGATTTTAGGCCAATTCAGTTTGCTAGCTTACCATATCCTAACATTGAAAAATGGGCTAATAATATTTTCTAGGGAAATATAAATTACTGATATGTTTTTTAATTGTATGGGAAGAAGATGGACAATCTTTCCTGTGTCTTTCATTGACGATTTAGCAAAGGCAAACACATTCTTTCTAATAATTTTTCAGAAGGTTGTGCACAGTGGCTGTGATTGTTGGGGTGCCTTATGTGTGAGAGCCACTTGGTAATACTTGTTCACATACCTCTTAGCACTCTCAGAGATTTATTTATCTATTGAACACATATTTATGGAACTAGTATTAGGTGCCGGCATGATGTGGGTTCTATGTATACATATGTATGATTGCCTTTGTAGGACTTAATGTTTGTCAGGAAAGAGAATTTTGTCTAAAGTTATTATAATAAATTATGATTATTGGCATAGTGTGTCTTTGGGAACACACTGTGTGGATGTCTCCCTATAGCTTATGTGTTCACATACCGTGGAAGTGACGGAGCCTTGAGTGTCACAGTGGTTTTGAGGCTTTTTGCTGAACAGACTTTTCGATTTCTCTTAGCCCTCTGACTCCACGTTTCTTAGGAATTTTGGGGTTGTACATGCCACCAGTTTTCTTAGAAAGCAAAATTTTGGTTTCTTTGGCTTTTCAAATATTTCTATTATCTATAGATATTAAATCCTCTCTATTTCACTCATTTGAGTTTCTTTGTAACATTGATTACCCTTTTGTTAAGTAATGAAGAAAAATTAGTTATTTTACACTGTTAGTCATAAAGTACTAACGAAGTATGAAATGATAATGATATTATGCCAAATAAGTTTCTTAAGAGGCAGGAGAAAGCACTGCGATAGTTACTGTAATATATTAGCAACTACACGTGTTAAGCATTGCAGTGGAAGTCTGTGTAGAGATGAAATGTTCTATTCCTGTGGTGTTCCACCCAGTATTGGGTGCTTGAAATACGACTAGTACAACCAAAAGACTGAATTTTAAATTTCATATAATTTAAATTTAAATTTGAATAGCCAGTTGGAGCTAATGATTAATTGGATTGGACATAGAATTTCCATATACTATTTAAAACACATTTAGATACCACTTTATTTTTTTTTTTTAATTATACTTGTGGGGCTGAGAGTTCCACATCTGAAGAGGTCTTGCAAAAGCTACCCTATGTGAAGTAGCCTAGGGGTACAGTGCTTGCCTAGCAAGTGCAAGGCCCTGAGTTTGATTGATCCCCAGCATAAAAAACAAAAAACAGAAGACAAAAAACTACCCTATGCAGTTGTTATCAGACATTGTGGCCCCTCAGGATCAGGAAGCTCCTAAGCCAGGGCGGCTCCCGCATCTCCTGTGGATTTTGCCTCTTTGCACCTGAGCTGTCCTCTTATGCAGGGCTGTAGCAGAGACTGTTGAAGAAGAACCTTGAAGCTGCCCACCTGATTATCTCTGATTCCTGGCCTGAGTCTTTCCATGTAGATTAATCACAAATATGGAGAGTGAATGTTGAGTGAACCTAAGAATACCCCCTCATATTCCAGAACCAGTCACCCGCATTATTCACTCAGAAGGCCAAGGAAAGACACACTATGAAGACTCACATAAGGTTTAATGCCCTCTTGTTGCTCTTAATTATTGTTTAGAAAGATAATACAAGTGGAATTTTAGAAGCCCTCTTGTGATAGCACTACCCTGGTTCTTAACTTTCTGCATACGTACAGCCCCAGGAGCATCGTGTTAAGTGTCTGTGATAGGCACATTATGGGGACAAATGATGCCCACCTTTATTTTTTAGAAGTATTTCTGTTGTTGAATTATTAATTTTAATTTTGTGAGTTTTGTTATATTAATGTGTACTTAATAGGAAAATAAAATATCAATAAAATAAATGATTAAATTTTTAATATGTAATGAGTGTTTAGAATACACATTAACATTTTCAACATCAGCTGTATACTTGCTTACAAAATCTGAAAAAGAACAGCAGAAATAAATTCTTAGGTGAACTACAGTGAAAATACAAATACTAGTCTGTCACAGAAGTAATCTTTGCTTCAGCTGTCATCCCCAAGGCAGTCTTCACACATGACAACCGCATGTTCCATACACGATACATATAGCACATAAGGAGCACACAGTTCCATAAGCATATACATACACACAACATGTATGTTTTGTTTTCTGTCCTTTATTTCAGGGCACAGTTGACATCTTTTTTGTGTTTCTATTGTAGTAAGTCTTTGTGACGTTGCATCTGCCTGTTTACCTGTCAGTCTCCAGTCTTCTCCACAATTTTGTTGCATAGTTTCTTGGGCAGAAACATTTTGTTCTTCCTCTGTTGTAAGTGATCTCTTATCAGTTCCAGACCCAATCCTCTAAGAAAATTTCTCAGTGATATTTGGCACTTGTTTTCTTTATAAACTTTGAAACTATTTATGCCACACGTTTAGGATGGAGTAAAACACAATCACTGGCCAATGCTTTGCGTTTTGAGTGACATCATAGTTGCTGCAGAACTCATTAGTATCTACTCTGCCTTTGGTTTTGTTGCAAAAAGTTATCATCTCTGGCTTCATTTGTGTTGTGTTATATCTCTCTCAGTCTTGCCATCATGGTGCAATGATGACATCAGCTGTGTTTGTTTTTCTTTGCCGTATACCAGGCCAATGTTATGTTTCTCTGAAATCCAAAAGCCATATTATACTATTCTGTATTTTGAACTTGCAACATTTCATTGGGAATTTCCACTTTGTTCTTGCATATAGTTTCTATGCTGGCCAACTAACTGGTGCTGTCTTAGCAAATGTGACATCAGTGGATAACTGGCAAACCAGTTGTCAAGTGTCGCATCTGATTAGTTTGGGAGATAGGAGCAACAAATCCATTTACAACATCATTCAGTTTATTATTGGACAGATAAAGACCTGGTAACTGAGTTCCAGGATAAATTCCTAAATTGAAAGTATAATATGTCTTTGCGTCTACCAGGGCATATATTTTTATACCGTATTTTGAAGGATTATTTGACAAATACTACCTAAAGCTACAGTGACCATAAAATACTGTAAGCTGTTCACCAGTAGCCGTGTATTCAGATGCTGTGTAAATTCATTGGCAGTTTAAATCGAAACTCTCAAACAATGATGGTTTTCTTTCTTGATGGGTGGTTTTGTCATCGAACCGCAGGCAGTTTTGAAGGAAACCAAATCCAAATCTCAGTGTCATCTGTGAACCTCAAGCCCACACCCATCACTTTTCCATAAGTCTTTTACGTTCCTACGATTACCGTGAGAAATCCTTGCTAAGTACAGCAATCTTAGGAATGCCCCCCTCCCTTTTTTGTCCAGACAGGGACCCGCTGTGTAGTTCAGGCTGGCTTTGAGCTCACTATGTAGCCCAAGCTGGCCTCAGACTCCTTACGATCCTGCAGCCTCTGCCTCTTGAGTGTGGGATTGCAGGCATGTGCCACCATGACCAGCTCAGTTCAGATAGTAACGTGTCATCATAAACACGTTTTTGAGTATAACTATTGGTACCTACTGAATGTTTTACTTGCATTTCATTATTTGTGTGTTTTTCTCAACATCCTGTAGCATATTGTCCATTATAATTTCCAGCATTGCATCACAGTGCAGGCACTCCATCTAGTAGGCTTCGCCCTGCAGGGAACCTAGTAACATTTTCTGACCTACTTCTAACATCGGATCGTTTAGGTACACACGACCATTGTGTACCTTTCTGACTACTTGGATGTTTATTTACACTGCTCTTTTCTTCCTGATCTGAACCAAGGTCTCCATTCTGTGCTTCTCTCTCTGTCATGTCTCTCGTATCTCGCTGACTTCTTTGGCTCCCGTGATCCAGGTCATCGTCAGTAGCTGAGTCACTGATGGCTGGCTTTCAGCCTCCGCCCGGAGTTATTAAAGGCTAATTCTCCAAGGAAAACTAAAAGAAAACATTTAATAAAAAATTATACAAAAATGTAAAACGGTGTATAAGGTGGGTAAAACTCACCCATTGACACTTTGACACACGTGTGTATACCTTGCTGTTCGTCGTACCAAGTAGGTGAACACCAAGATGTTCACTTCCTCTCTCCTCCCAGTGTAGCTACTGAGATGCACAGGTGGCTACCATAATATAATGCGCGTATTTTCATTGGAAAATGAAAATTTTCATAGGCAGGGGTATATTCCCCTCCCCCACAATGCCCCTTGCTGCTGGAAACAGTCTTCTAGTGAGTTTGGTAGTGTCTCTCCTCAGAGCTCACCAAGGTTCCCCCAGGCTCCCAATAGCACTCCCTCATGCGGCAACAGCACCAGCTGTATGATCATTTTAATTTAATTGTTTGATGCTTACTTGTCTAGGACATAAGCTGTGTGAGAGCAAAGAATTTATCCATCTTGTTTCATTTCCTCACTTGTCACAAAGGCTGGTGGAGTAGGACCTTGGTAAACACTTGATTGGATGAATGAATGATGAAAACACTTTCAGGTTTTAATATTTTACCATATATTCAGGTTTTTTTTTTCTCTTTAGCTGCTAAATCTTGAGCCTGAATGAGATGGTGATTCGGACAAAATGTTAATGAATTTTCTGGCATTTCCAAGAGAAAACTCTGATACGGAAGTGCTCTTCAACTTTGCAGAAATTTAGTGCTGGTTTTATCTTTAGTTTTGGGACCAGAGACTCTTTTTCATAGAAGCAGGAGTTAATTATGAAGGACAGAGACTAATTCCTATTCCTAAAGTGAGGTTTAAGGAAAGGACACAATGCACTTTCTGGGCTGTGATGTTTAGTAATATCCTTAATAGCTGTCCTTTTCCCACACCCCGTTTAAAAAAGCACCCAAATTCCTAAAACATTATGCCTCTGATTCCCTGCCCTTATTAGGAACAGATATGAGGGGATAATTCTAAGAAGCCATAAAGACAATGGCCAACCTCAGAAGCATTCCTCCCTTTTTAAGTTATTTGTGGTAGAATGGGAAGATGTAGTTCATCAATTTATTCTATTAATTTAGCTGCTAGAACTTTATTCCTCTCACTTTTTCATTACCGCCCTCTCAAGCATCCTGTCTGTATTCAATAATTTGTCTACTGTGGGCTCAAACCAAAAACAAAGCAACCTCTATTAAAGGGTCATTGTTTTACAGACAGCTGAGTTAGGTAGAAGTATGATAGGCAGTCATACAGGGCTGGGCCCTCGAGGGAGTCACTACGGAAGATGAGAGTACACTACAGCTCTGACTAGAGGCACATCCATTGAAGGCCAGGCCTCAAGATAAGGAGGGAATGACCAGAGCTCTACTCCTACCTAGAAGATAATCAGTGAACTGAAGATCATACTCGTCTGATCTAATAAAGTCTGGACACACATCAGTCACCCAGGTGGGCAGCCGGGACCTCCAGATCCACCCTGTCCTGGAATGTCTTTGCTCTTTCCATGTCCATTTGCTACGTGATCTGCTTCCGCATTGGATCGATATTACCTGGGCAGCTATACTTGTAATGTTATTGGTTGATCATAGTTTTGACCCACGTTGTACCCACCCGGTGACTTTGTTCTATGAAACTTTCCCTGAAAAGTGGACTTGTTGGCAACCCATTCGGATCCCCTCCTGCCTCTCAGGAGCGATCTCTTAATAAATTTTCCTACTTTTAACCTCCATTGTTCCTTAGAATTCATTCTTTTATTTTGGGGAACATGAACTTGGCATATCTGACATCTAGCGGGTTGGGAGTTATATTTTTCCCTTATATCAATTGTACTACCAGAATGTGCACTAAGAATATAAGAGAATATAAAAAAATTTACTCATGAAATAGAAGTATTTGTTGAGGGCTTAACTGAGTACGATAAAAATACCTGTGAAGGGCTGTTATTAGAATACATATTTTATGGGTATGTATTTTAGTTTTAAAATCAACTTTATGGAGTTTTACTTTACGTAGAAGGAAATCCACCCATTTTAAGGGTACAAACAGTTCAATGAGGTACTATACAGATATTTTTGATAGAAACACAAGATACCACCTTCAGTTCCATTGCAGTCATTGGAGTGTTGTGGTTATAAATTAGAAGTGGGAAGGTACAGACCGCATGGGAAATATGAGGCCAACCTAAAATAAGGAAAGGTAGCGGTAGAACCCCTTGTAGTGCTTACCTGCTGTGGCAGCCTGTGTGGTCCTGATGGTTATTGGCTGTGTGAGCTTTCTGGAATCATGCAGTTTCTCCCAGTTACAAGAAATATAGATCATTATACTGCTTGTTGTCTGATGGTAGTTTTCTGGGGAGATTTTTAAAAAAGCAAAATTGAATGAAATTCATGCTTGTGGAAAAATAATTTACATTCAATTTCAAACAGAATTTTATTTATTGTGTTCTCATTTGGAATAACTGCAGGGAAAATCACCTGGGCTAACACAAGTTGGGTACTGTTTACTAGGGATTTAGCTGTAAGAAGAAACTCATTTCAATTTCAGGGGTGACAGCTATCGAGTGAATTTCTGTGATAGCCCTCACG